>JAJIYU010008279.1:0-18217 GCA_030144865.1 Tinospora cordifolia | reverse complement strand
TTTAAATGTTAGAAAGATCCACTGGGCTGTGTGCTCACCCTTCCTCTTATTTTTCAGGGAATTAAAGTACATGAAGACCATGAATATTAGTTAGGTTCTTCTTATTTAAAAAGTTTCTAGTTTTTATGTCAGGGCATGTTGCCCAAGTTTTAAGACTTCCGCGGTAATATTTTTAATTATGTACTCAATTTTATTTAATTAATTGAGTTTTTGAATTTAAGTTATTTCTTATACTATTGCCTTATTAAATTTTTAATTTTAAGCTATGTATGGTTAAATACGATTAAGGCATGAAATGACTGAAATAGAAAGTCAAGTATGCGTTGCTTGTAATGTAACACCAGCCCGGCCCGCCGTTGGTTTAGTCCACTGTTAAGAAAAATGGTGGATGCGTCCAATGCTTAATGATACGGGAGTTGGGGTGTTACAATTAATCATCATCATGTCATAATTAATTTCATATTCAAGAATCATAAAATGGGAAAAATAAATTTCATATTATAAACAATCTAAAAAATCAAAGCATGAATCACCCAAAACAAGCACCAAACATTGAAATAAACCTAAACATGGTACTTGGCACGACATGGATTCATGAATGCTTAAAACATGCTCATGTTTTACACTGAAATTGAAACCATAAATTAAATTTCTGAAATTGAAATGTGAATGATTGCTGAAAATTAAACATGCAATGAACATGGTATTAATCTAAAGAAGAAAAGAGGAGGTTTTAGAAATCACTTCCACCTTGATTGCAAGTTTGATGGAAATCCAATAGAGCTTCCTTTTATCAACACTTCTAGCACTTCAAGAATATTCAAAAATACTCAATCAAACACTGAAACACTCAAGAATACCTCAAGATCACTCAAGAACACAAAGGCTACCAAGAAGAAGGCCAGAACAAGCTAAGAGGAAAGTATCAAGTCTTGGTTTGGGATGAAGAATAAGTGTTCACAAGGAGGGTTTATACAGATTTTCAAGAGCACAAGGGGGGCCATGATTTGGCATCTTTAATTAGGGTTTCCTCACATATGACGACTAGGGTTGTTGCTCATAACAAACACATAGAGGACGGCTATGGTTTTGTTAAGGATATGATGGTAATCTCTTCACATGGCGCCAAGATTAGAGCATTTTGGGTTTTGAAAACTTTCTTATTCTTGATTTTTGGTTTCTTCTTTGTGTGTGTGACAACCAATGTTTCATAGTTCACCATTTAGACACTTCTAAAGTAGGGTTGCTCACATGTGCACACACACACGCATGGACTGATTTTGCATAATAGGGCATGGTGCACACGATCAAAGTGTGGTGTACACGAGATCATTCTTCATGGTTTCTCATAGGGGTGGCATACTTCATCATTTGCATGGAACATGGGATCATTCTACATGATTCCAAATAAGGGAAACATCTCATTGAGATTGGATAAGGTGAGGGTGTACATGATCATGGTGTTCCACACATGTGGTTTGCACATGTTTAAGGGTGGCCGTGAATTTATGGGTCCACATAAATTTAATAAAAATTCATATCTCATTATTTACTAAGAAGTAAGGACTTTATTATATGTTTTTTGTGTTCATAATAAAATAATACAAATTTTCAAACTATCATTTGGCTTGGGTGACCCTCATTTCATTTACTTTCCTAATTTTGACTCCACAGAAGGGTATTAAGCAAATGAAACCCGAATTTTGGACAATTGAGCTGATTTTGGGATATGTTTTCTAGTTGATCAGTTCGTGACATCTTGTGTCATTTCGGGTCATACTGGGGTTTGGACTTGCTAAACTTATCTTTGAAATGGACCCATTTTCATTTCTCACCCAAATTCAATTAAATGCAATTGAATTGTTTCATTTTAATCAATACCATATTACAGGGTATTACAATCTACCCTCTGTAAAAAAAAATTTTCCTCAAAATTTGTACAAAATCAGAAATTCCTAACAAATAGGTGTGGGTATTTGGCCTTCATTTTGCTCTCCAGTTCCCATGTAGCTTCTTCCAACCCATGCTATTTCCATAGTGTTTTAAGTAAGGGAATATCCATAGTTCTCAGGCTTTGCACTTTGTGGTCAAGGATTCTAACAACTACTTCTTCGTATGTGACATCATCCTGAACACTCACTTTCTTCCAATGGATGATGAGATAGGGGTCTGGTTCATATTTTCTTAGCATAGACACGTGGAAAGACGTTATGAGCCGAAGTCAATCAGTTAGGTAAATCCAACTCATAAACACATTCCCAGATTCTTCTAAGTATTTCAAGGTTCTGAAAATCTTGTGACAACTTCCCTTTGAATTCAAACCTCTTGATGCCCTTCTGAGGATTGATTCTTAGAAATACCTTGTCCCCCACTTGGAAGTCTAGTAGTCTCCTTCACTTGTTAGCACAGCTCTTTTGATGACTTTACGTTGTAGCCAACCTCTTTCATATCAACTTGACTTGGTTGTTCATTTCTCCTACCAAGTCTGGCCTTGTTAGTACATGATCTTCAAGTTCAGCCCAACAGGTTGGTGATCTGCAATGTCTTCCATAAAAAGCCTCATATAGAGCGATCTTAATACTTGCCTAATAACTATTGTTATAGGCAAACTCTGCTAAGTGCAGGTACTTGCTTCGGTTTCCTTTAAAATCTAGAACATAGGATCTCAACATATCTTCTAAGGTTTGGATAACTCTCTTAGACTGTCCATCTGTCTGAGGGTGGAAAGTAGTGCTCATGATGAGTTTAGTGCCTAACTCCTTCTGTAAACTTTGCCAAAATTGTGAGGTGAAGCGAGAGTCTCTGTCAGATACAATCGTCTTGAGCACACCATCCAGCCTTACTATTTCCTTCACATACAGTTCTTCCAGCTTACTAATTTGGTCTGTGGATCTAATTGGCAAGAAATGAGCCACTTTGGTGAGATGATCCACAATCACCCAAACAATGTCTTCTTCTTTCTAATTTTTGGGCAAATCACTGATGATGTCTATGGCAATGTTATCCTACTTTCATTTAATGATAGGGAGTGGTTGTAACATTCCAGAGGGTTTTTAATGTTCTATTTTTACTTGTTGACAAGTTAAGCATTTAGAGACATGCTTAGTCATGTCCCTCTTCATTCCTTTCCACCAATAAATCTTTTTGAGGTTCTTGTACATTTTATCTCCACCTAGATGCATCGTATATTTGTTCTGATGAACTTCATCTAGTATGGTCTGCTTACTATGTCCATTTTGAGGTACATAATCCTCTTCTCGAGTCTTAGGGTATTCCCAGCATCTATCTTAAAATTAGTATACTAACCCTGTGCAACTCCTTCTATCAGGCTAGTGAACCACTTATCTTGCCTCTGCTCCTCCCTAATCTATAGTAGAAAATCTAGTTGGCAAGACATGTTGTAGAGATTGGCTTGTTTGTCATCTAAGGTCACACCCAACCTAAAGTCCTCAATCAACTAGTACATTAGACCATTTTCTTCTTCTTATTTGTTGAACTTTCTACTCAGAGCATCAATGTTATATTGGCCTTCCGTAGATGTTAGTATAATTGAAAGTCATAATCTTTAAGGAACTCCATCCACCTACGTTGCCTGAGGTTCAACTCAATCTAAGTGTAGATCTACTTCAAGCTCTTGTGATCTTAACACAAATCAAATTTCTTACCATAGAGGTAGTGTCTCCAAATCTCAAGAAAAAATACAATAGCTGTTAACTCTAGGTCATAAGTAGGGTAATTCTTCTCAGGAACCTTTAGTTGTTGTAAGGCGTAAGGGACTACTTGTGTTTCTTGCATCAACACTACTCCAAGTCCACTTAGCAAAACATCAATATAGAGGCTATAGGTAACACTATGGGTTGAAGTGACTAGGACAGGGGCCATAGTCAATCTCTACTTTAGTTCTTGGAATGATTGTTTACACTTCTCATCCCAATCGACTTAACACCCTTCCTAGTCAGCTTGGTCACAAATTCAGTTAGTTTGGAGAAATCTTAGATAAACCTACCATAGTACCCAGCCATTGTAACACCCCAACGCCCACATTCTTTGAGTATTGGACATAACCACCATTCCTTGATAGTGGACTTAACCATTTGGTGAGTTGGGCCCATGTTACTTTACAAGTAACACACACTTGACTTTCTATTTTTCAATACCTCATGCCTTAGAGTAAATTCAAGAATACAAATTTCTACTTAATAAAATCAATGCAACTAAAGATAAAGAAAAATTCAACTCCTTTGTTCATAAAAAGAAAATACATAACTTTCTAATGTAAAGGTAAACTATTACATTGTTGATTCATAACCTCTAAAATAAAAATTAAATTTCAATGGAAGACTTATTCAAAATTGGGTAACATGCCCTTACATTAAAAGAAAACTTAAAAAAATGGAAACTTGCTAAAATAGAAACTATCCAAATTCCATGGTCTTCATAATTTAATTTCCTAAAAAAAAGAGGAAGGGGTGGGAATAAAGCTCAGTGGATCTTTTTTCAAACAACCATTTTTCAAATTCAAACCAATAACACATTTATATTTCAAACACTTGCATATATTAGGCATTTCAAGCATCTATTTCTTTAAAGTTGAGATTTTAGACCAAAAGGGTTTTTAAGCCCTTGATATTCTTAACAAAGTATCTCCTTAGAGTGAAATATAGCTTTTCTTAGCCAATTTCATTTGACTTTTGGAACTTAGGGGACCTTACCCACCAACCAAGTACTTTGGTCTTAAAACCATATGAACTAATCATATGAAAAGAACATCCATAGCAACCCACATGTTTGCTATGATGGTATGTGGTTATTTTCACCACCTTCTTTTGTTAAATCTTATATCCTTGAATCATCAAATAAATTCCAAAACATGGAACTAAGATAAATAAAATTCAGAATATGAACAATCCAAAAATTAAATCATGAAACAACCATAATCATGCATCATACTTTGAAATAAAGCCTAAGCATGATACTAAGCATGGCTTGAATATTATGAATGCATAAATCTGAACAAGGATCAAATCTAAAACTGAAATATATTTTAGAATATTAGAACTGAAACTATTTTGATTTTTAAAGCCATACAAACAATGAACATGCTAGTAATTCGAATAAGAAAAAAGGGTGTTCTAGAAATCACTTTCACCTTATGATGTTTTCTTCCCAAAGTTTAAGCAAGAGTTCCCAACATACAAGCATCAAGAAAATCACTCAACATAAATCCCCAAACCAAGAACTTTTCACACACAAGAGGGAAAAGAAAGGTGAGAAGGGGTGCCAAGAAGAGGGCTTAGAGAACAAGAGAAAATCTCAACTGCTGTTTCTAGGGATGAGAAGAATTATGAGCATGGGGAGTTTATATAGAGTTCAAAAGCGTATAGAATGGTAAGTTTGTGGTGTTCTCCTTGTAGGAAACTTGCCAATTTTTCAAAATTTTATGCTTCCCAAGTATAGGAGAATAGCAAGTGTATTTGGATAATTTAAAAACCAATTTTAAGATTTTAGAAACCATTTTTTTGGATTTTTTTATTATTTTTCAGGTTTTTTCAGAGCATTTGATTTGGATGCTCGGATCATCCTCGAGTGCAGCACGTAGATCTCAGTTCGCGATCAACGAATTTGTGCTTGCATTGTGCGCCGTTGGATCGGGTGGATCGATCGTGGGCCATTGGATCAGGGTGATTCAGTGCATCCGCGTGTTGGTGTTGGTTTGATCGCGGTCATTGGATCGGGCAGATTGATCGTGGACCGTTGGATCTTGGTGATTTGCTGCATCCGTGCATTCGGTGCAGACTTGATCGTGGCCGTTGGATCGTAGATCGTGCGGATTACGCGTTTCTGGCCGTTGGATGCTGTATACATTGCCCAAAATTACTTTCTAAAGTTTCTATCATCCGGAATTTGCTAATGATAAACCCAATTTCTTTTTCTAATCTATGTATATGTGGTTTATTGCACACATTCTTCTATTTTATTAAATCTCCTTAATATTCTTCCCTTTCTATTTCTTTAATATTGTATTTATTAGATATTTTTCTATTTCTTTGATATTTTTATTGCTAACAATTAATAATCCATAATTCTCTATATTTTTCATTTCTTCATTTCATATATTTTTTTCTATATTTATTTCATATTTTTATTTTCAGAGAAGTAAAAATAATTATATATGTATATATATAATTCACTCTACTTACTTTATATTTGATAATTTAAGTCCATAATTGTTCCATTATATGCATAATTACAAAATAATTCTTATACAAATAATATTTGACAATTCTACTTACATATATCATTTGTTAGATCATCCTAATACTAAGATTTCATTTGCCTCCAATTATTTTAGAATCTTTCTCAATAAATCTTATTTCTCGTCTTTCCTACATAATTTTCACCTAAGAGTCTCAAGAAATCTTTACTTGCTTGTCGACTTTATTTATTTCTTAGTTATTTGACAAAATTATGAGGTATTACAACCTACCCTCCTTAGAAAAATTTTGCCCTAAAAATTTGTATATGTTTAGGTGTTCCTAGTGAACAAATGCGGGTACTTAGTCTTCATTTCACTCTCTAGTTCCTAAGTAGCCTATTCCATTCCGTGATGCTTCCACAATACCTTAACTAAGCGAATATCCTTAGTTCTCAGATTCTGTACCTTGTGATCAAGGATTCTAACCGTTGTTTTCTCATAGGTAGCATTATCCTGAATGTTTACTTCCTCCCAGTGGATGATGTGAAAAGGGTCAGGTTTGTACTTTCTCAACATGGAGACATGGAATACGTTACGAGCTGAAGTCATCCGGCTTGGTAGATCCAACTCGTAAGCACATTCTCCGATTCTTTTAAGTATTTCAAAGGGTCCTACAAACTTCTGAGATAACTTTCCTTTGAATCCGAACCTTTTGATAACCTTCTGAGGACTGACCCTTAGAAATACTTTGTCTCCAACTTGGAACTCTAGTGGTCTTCTCCTCTTGTTAACATAATTTTTCTAACGACTATGTGCAGTAGTCAGTCTCCTTTGTATTAACTTTACTTGATTGCTCATCTCTTCCACTAATTCTGGCCCAGTTAATACATGATCTTCAAGCTCAGCCCAATAGGCAGGTGATCTGCAAGGTCTCCCATAGAGAGCTTCGAATGGAGCCATCTTTGTGCTTGCCTGGTAACTGTTGTTATAGCCAAACTCTGCCAAGTATAAATACTTGCTCTAGTTCCCCTTGAAGTCTAAAATACAAGACCTCAACATACCGTCCAAAATCTAGATAACTTTTTCAGACTAACCATCCGTCTAAGGGTGAAAGGCTGTACTCATGGTGAGCTCAATACCCATCTTCTTCTGGAGATTCTGCTAGAACGATGAAGTAAAGCGAGCGTTTCTATCAAAAATAATAGTCTTGTGTACACCATGAAGTCTAACGATTTCTTTCACATAGATTTCTCCCAGCTTACTGACTTGGTCTTTGGACCTGACTGGCAAGAAATGAACCACTTTGGTGAGGCGATCCACAATCACCCAAACTCCTTTTTGGTTTCTAGGTAAACCACTAACAAAGTCCATGACAATGTTATCCCACTTCCATTCAGGGATAGGGAGTAGTTGCAACATTCCTGAGGGTTTCTGGTGTTCTGCTTTCACTTGTTGGCATGTTAAGCACTTAGAGACATGCTTAGCTACGTTCCTCTTCATTCCTCTCCACCAGTAGGTTTTCTTGAGGTTTTGGTACATCTTAACCCCACCTGGGTGCATGGTATACTTAGTCTAATGAGCTCCATCAAGTATAATCTGCTTACTTTGTCCATTCTGAGGTACACATATCCTTTCCCCGAGCCTTAGGATATTCTCAACATCTAACCAAAAGTCAGTATGCTTGCCTTGTGTAATTCCTTCGATCAGATTGGTAAGCCATTTGTCTTGCTTTTGTTCATCCTTGATCTGGTGCAGAAGATCTGGTTGTCAAAACATAGTGTAGAGGTAGGCTTGCTTTACGTTTAGAGTCACACCTAGCCTAAAATCATCAATCAACTGGTACATGTGGCCTTCCTCTTCCCCTGTTTGTTGAACTTCCCACTCAAGCCATCAGCCACTACATTGGCCTTCCCCGGATGGTAGTGTAGTTGAAAATCTTAGTCTTTCAAGAACTCCATCCATTTCTGTTGCCTGAGGTTCAACTCCTTCTGGTTGTAGATGTACTTCAAGCTCTTGTGATTTGAAAATAGATCAAATTTTTCACCATAAAGGTAGTGTCTCTAAATCTTCAAGGCAAACACAATGGCCGCTAATTCTAGGTTGTGAGTAGGGTAACTGTTCTCATGGACCTTCAGTTGTCACGAAGCATAAGCGACTACTTGTCTTTCTTTCATCAACACTGCTCCAAGTCCACTTAGCGAAGCATCAGTAAAGAGGGTATAGGTAACACCATGTGTTGGAGTGACTATGTAACACCCCGACCCCCGTCTGTTCATTTGAACTTAACCATTTATGGACATAACCACTATTGCATCCACTGTCATAACAGTTATTGAAACAGTGGACTTAACCATAGGCCGGGTCCTATATTATTTTACAAGTGACACACACTTGACTTTCTATTCCTAATATCCCATGCCATAAAAACTAAACAAGGCTACATTATAAGAGATAAAAGCAATTCCAAATCTTTATTAAATAATAAAAGAAAGTTCACACTTTTGAATAAAGAAAATACAGTGAAAATTCTTAAGATTTGGGCAACATGCCCTACATGAAAAAATAAAGAACCCTAAAAGGTAGATGTTCCACATTCTTCTTCATAAGATCAATTCCCTAAAAAATGTTAAAGGAAGGGTGAGCTGAAAGCTCAGTGGATCTTAAAAAACTATTTTCATATTCAAAAACATTAACAATCCATAATTCAAACATTAGCACAAATTAGGCATATCAATCATCAATTTGTGTGAAGTTGTGTCTTAGACCAAAAGGGTTTCTCAACCCTTGATGTTCTTCACTAAGTGCCTCCTTAGAGTGAAAATTAACCAAATTCATTGGACCTGGGAACTTAGGGACTCTTACCCACCAACCAAACAAAACCTTATGAACAAATGATAAAAGAAGAACACCCATAGTGTTACTTAAACAACTATGATGGTACGTGGTTAAAATCACCATAATTCGATATTTTAATCTCATAATCATGAAACATAAATAAAATATCAGAATATTGCATTAAACTGAAAAATAAAAACAAAAACGTTGCATCCATCATACATAATCATGCATCAAACGTATAGAAAGAAAAAGAAAACCTAAACATGATATTAACATTAATGGCATTACTAATGCATGATATTAGGTAGATAATCAGATCTGAAACATTCATGAATGATAAATGAAAACTGAAATGAGACATAAAAGAAACTTCAACAAACAAATCATCAAGAATGAGCATGCTAATTGCTTTAATATGGAAAAGAGTTTAAGAAGGCAACTTCCACCTTAGCTTAAACGTTTCCAATAATCCAGAAACGTTTCCCCCACGTCTTTGTCACTTCAAACCTCCACAAAACCACTATCTAATGATCACTAAAACTCTGAAATTAAAATCCTTTCCTTAGGCACAAAATGAGACGACAAGAAGAGGAAAAGAAAGAAGAAGAAGAGAGCACACTAGTGGCGTTTTCACTTGCTCTTGGAATGAATGATTTGTGAGCATTACAAGGGGGTATTTATAGTTTTCAAACACACTAAGGGACGTCCATGGGCAGCTAGGATAGCTCTCATTTTTTGGACAAGTTTCCAAACACTAAATGTAGGACATGGTCAGTGTGAATATTTTGGCATGTCTGCATATCTCTTTTTGTGGCCCACTAGTAATCTTGCTAGTCTTTATTTCTAATTCAATTTCAAAGACTTGAATTCTTCTAGAACCCTTCTAGAATGGTCTTGGACGTCCTATAGAGAGTGTGAATATTCTCTCATATCTTTCCCCTTTGATTCCTTTGCTTGCTCAGGCAAAAAAGGCATGTTTTCTTCTCTTTCCTTTGGACGTCCAGCTAGTGGGTGTATGATATCAAAGCATGAGGGACACTCACTCACATGTTGATATTTAAATCTAATCCACTAGGAAATCTTCTAATTTGGTCATGAGCATGGATGGCGTCCCATGTGTGAGAATCACAAAATCTAGGTGCCAAAATGGGAGAGTAAAGTTTTCATTTTTGATTTTCCTTTGTGAGTGTGGGACGGCTAGGGTTTTATGAGCATCAAATCAGATTTCAAACCTTTCTAATTAAGTCAATTCACATGTGTGCACACACACATGTGCATGGGTGGACTGATTTTTGCTTAGGTGGGGCATGGAGCACATGATCACTAGTTTGGTGCATGGAATCAATTTTCATGGATTTCAAAATCCTTGGTGGGACGTCCCGAATGTGTGGTGTTCTACCCGATCATGGTGTTCCACCCATGTAACTTGCACATGCTTTGGGTGGCCATGCCTTCATGGGTTCACATGAATTTAATAAAATTTAATATCTCCCTAACCACTAGGAATTTAGGTGTGTAACCTATAGTTTTGGAACCACATGATCAAGACCTAAATTTTAAGGTACAATTTGGTCGGGGTGATTTTCTTCCAAAACTTTCCTTATTTAGAACCTACCGAATGCATTAGGTAAATGAAGGTTCAAACCTTGGCCAATTGGTCTGATTTTTAGATGTCATGTGTCTTGCTAGTTTATTCCATTCCCTAAAGTTTCGAGTCATTCCAAGTTCGATAGTACCTCTATTCTCTGTTCTTTCCAATTCTGTATCCCCTTGTAGGGCAAAACCCTAATTTTGTTTCATTGGGTTCATTTTCAGATATGTAGTCGAGCTTGTTGGTTCATGACACCATACCTCCTTTTGGGTCATTTTAGGTTCATATGTGTCACCAAATGAGAATTTTTGTATTTTTTGTATTCAGCCCTAAAATGAGGCTAGATTCATTCAAATTTCACTGAAAAGAGGGAAATTACTTATTTCGTTGAGTGTAAGGCTTTCAGGGTATTACAAATTAGGATAGAGGCCATAGTCAATCTCTTCTTCAGTCCTTGGAATGATTGTTCACACTTCTCATTCCAATCAAACTTAACTCCCTTCCTCGTCAACTTGGTCGTAGGTTCTGCTAGTTTGGAGAAATTTTGGATGAACCTTCCGTAGTACCCAGCTAGACCTAAGAAGTTCCTAATCTCTATAACTGTCTTAGGTTGCTTCCAATTCAAAATCACTTCCACTTTCTCTAGATCTACAAAGATGCCTTCTGCTGACACTACGTGGCCAAGGAACTTGACTATTGTAATAGCCCAAAATTTTGTCAAACAATTAAAGATAAATAAGTTTAATGAAATTAAATGAAATACGTAAAGTGAATCAACTTTGAAGATTTTAAGAAACTTTTGGGTGCAAATTATGGGTAGGCAAATCAAACCTTAATTTGATATTTAAATGAAAATGTCAATCAAATAGAATTAATTATGAAATTTAAAGAACTTAATTATGGGTTAGTTGCGATCACTAGGCTTTTGTGGTAGTGATAGTGAGACAAAATTTGTAATTTAATGGTAGATAACACGGTAGTATTCGTACGAATTTATGATTATGTTTGAATAATATGTGTGTTAAATCCTACATGTAATAGTAATATATATATATATATATATATAGAAATTTACATAACTGAATAAAAATGTAGTATGTACATATAAGTATAACATCATATAAGTATCAATTTATAATTACATAAATAATGAAATGAATATATAAATAAAAATATATGAAAATGAAGAAATAAAAAATATAGATTATTAAATTGTTGGCATTAAAAATATTAAAGAAATAGAAAAATATATAATAAATATAATATTTAGAAAGGAAAAAATATTAGCAAGTTAATAAAATAGAAGGACATGTACAATAAACCATGTTTACGTCAATTAGAAAGTGTATAATTAGCAAATTTTGGATAATAGCAACCTTATAGAGCAATTTTGGTAATAGAAACTGCATCTAACGGTCCATAATCAATTTACCCAATCCATTGAACGAGATCAAAACCAAACCAGCGCTTAGGAGCATCGAATCATCAAGATCCAACGACCCAAAATCAATCCGCCTAATCCAACGGTCCAAATCTGTTTCGTTGATCGTGAACGAAAATTCGAACACTGCGCTCGAGGTTGATCGTGTGGCCAGGATTTATGCACGCGTTGTGTTGATCATCTGGTGCTGCACTTGAGGACAATCCAAGTGTCCAGATCAAAGTCGTGTAAGTTGATCGCAAGCTGTACTGTGCTCTAGGATGATCAGATGGTCCGAATTTGAGACATTTTCGATCGATTGCGAATTGTTGTTGCACTCGAGGTTGATCCGAGCGTCTAGATCAAAGTCACACAAATGAAGATCCGCACACCACGATCGAGGTTCATCTGACGGTCCAAATCAGAAGCGCTTTGTTGATCGCGAATCGTGTGCTGCACTTCAGGAAGATCCAATGGTGCAGATTTGATACGTTTTAGTTGATCGCGAACTGTGCAACTCTCGAGGACGATCTGACGATCTATAACGATTTCGTTAATCACGACAGTGATCTGAGTGCCGCGATCGAGGTTTATCCGATGGTCCAGATTTATGCTCCGATTAAAATGAGAAAATAACAAAAAAATTCAGAAAAAATTTCTAAAAATCTGAAAATTTGGTTTCTAAATTCCAAAAAAATTATCAAAACACACTTGCTATTTTCCTATACTTGGGAAGCACGAAATTTTGAATAATTGGCAAGTTTCCTACAAAGCGAACACCAAAAACTTACCATTCTATGCCATTTTAAACTCTATATAAAGGACCCCTAGTGCTCTAATTGTTTCATCCCAAATCAAGAGCATATTAGTCCCTCTTGACTCTCTCTGACATTCTTCTTGGCAATCCCGTTAGTTCTTGAGGAATCTTGAACTATTCCTAATTGTTCTTGATTGTTCTTGAGTGTTTTGAAGCTTTGAAGTAACAAAACTCTACCAAATTTTAGAAGTGTGTAGAATAAATTTATTTAAGGTGGAAGTGATTTTTAACTTTTACTTCTTTATTTTAATTCAAATAAGTCTTGCATGTGTGATGATGTTTTGAAGTTGAATTATTGAATATATGTTTTAAAGATGCATGCTTTATTTATTTGATGTGCCACGAATATACATGTTATACATGTTTAGAAATCAAGAATAATGATGCGTGATATGAATGAATTGTGCCATGAATAAATATTTAATAATTCATGTTATGTATATCTTATATTGATGGTTTAATCTGATATTGTGTGTTTTATAACTAAGAAAATATTAAATAATTATCCTAACCACGTACCGATGCGATGATGGACTACATACTGTCATCGTGTGTGTTTTACCCCAGATTTGGCTTGCCAACTTACCTTTGATGATTTTGAGCTGGGTTTCCAAGAACGACCCCACTGCATAGATATTGGGGTTTGAGTTTCCAAAAGTGATTCTCTCTCCCAACGATGTAGAACATAGAGATTAAACTCTTTTAGTCTTAATGCCATCCATAAACAAGAAATTTGTTTGAATCGCCTAATGTATAAAAGTTTTTGATATGGTTGGTTTGTTTGAATTGAAATAATGATTGAAATGTTTAGAAAGATCTACTGGGCAATGTGCTCACCCTTTCCTTCTATTTTTTAGGTAATTAAATTACATGAAGACCATAAACATTATTTAGGTTCCTTTTTTTGAAAGTTTCTCATTTTTATGTAAGGGCTTGTTGCCCAAGTTTTCAATCTTCCACTATAATAGTTTTTCTTCAAAATCAAATTATATACTCAATTTTATTTAATTAATTGAGTTTATGAATTTCATTCATTTCTAGTATTATTTGCTTAATAAATTCTTAATTTTAAAGTGAGGTACTGTCAAATGCAATTAAGGTAGGAAATGAGTGAAGTAGAAAGTCAAGTGTGTCACTTGTAAAGTACCACCGGCCTGGGTTGCTTTGTGGCAAAGTCAAAATTGAAAGCCTTGGGGGTTGGGGTGTTACAAAGGTGGTATCAAAGAGCAGTTAGTAGATGTACCGGGCAAGAATTAGAAAGTTACTCTGATACCAAAGGTGGTATCAGAGCTTAGTTAGTAGATTTACTAGGCAAGAATTAGAAAGTCAATTCGTGGTTGTTTGACTAGAATTAGAAACTCAAATTAGGTTTCACTTTGAATTGAACTAGATCTTAAATGCCTTGGACTAGAATTAGAAAGTCAAACATTAGTTACTTGACAAGAATTAGAAACTCAAATTAGGGTTTCATTGGAATTGAATCATGAATACCCTATTTTCTAATTTTTGAAATTAAAAAATGTTTTAGAAAGTGTTTTAAAAAAGGAAGTATATGTCTTTGAAATGTTTTGTTTGGATACAAAGACTATGAGTGGAGCTAATAGTGGGTAAGCCTTTGTAACACCCCAAAGTTTTCAAACGCACACAACTCGAAAATAATTTTTTAAAAATTATGAAATAAATATAAAAATGTGTGAAAACATGTTTTAAATGACTATTATATGGTATGGTATGGAAATAAAATAAATTTAGATGTTTGGAAAGGGGAAAAATGCAGAAAACACATGGAAAAACTGGGTTCCATGCTGGTGACCGCGGTCACCAAATAATGACCGCGGTCTTCAGTGGAAAATCTCAAAAAAAAAAACTAGGTCACTGTGGTGACCGCGGTCCGTAAAGTGCCAACCGTGATCATTAGACGAAATTTAAACAGTTTTGAGCCCTAAACTCGTCATTTCATGCACGGAATTTCCCGAGTTGAGCCAGAGTTCCAGAGAAGCGATCCAGAGCTGATTCAAGGAGGAGTTGAAGGTCTAAGGTAGGAATTTGAACCTCTTAATTGTTTAAGTTTAAATTCTATCGATTCATTTAGATTCTGCATCGAATATAAGGGTTTTGAGGGTTTTTGATTGTATAAAATGATCCGGAACCCTATGAGCTCGGATCTCCTTTCTAAACTGACAAATTATCGATCTAGAACTGAATTCTGAAAGTTTTGATGGTTCATTTGCAAATTTAGATGAATCCAGAGGAAAATTGCCTATCTGGTGGATTTTTGGAGAGTGCAAATCGCTTGATAGGTAATAAAACCCAATATATTCCTCTTTTGAAGTTATAGTCAGTTCTAAATGTGTTCTATTCTTAGTTTGGAACGCGTTGACTGTAATTTCATATTTTTGTGACGAGAAATGGAAATTTGCATTTTCTGGATATTTGTTGAAGAGGAATTGTTGAGAATTTGGACTGAATGACGTCGTTTAATCATTTCAGCCTGTGGATTTCGAGCGTGATCCTCGCGAGTAGGCACAAGGGTCGTTCATTGATATCAGGTGGGCGGGATTCTCTTGCTCACTAGTATTATGTAGGCTTGAGGTTCATAGCATGATGTTTGTATAACCTAGGGTGTTAGATGCATGCTAGGGTGTGTAGCATGTTCGGATGCCTTGATTGATGATTGAGCATAATGTTTGGTTATATGCTTTCATTATTTGTTTGAATATGCAAAAAAATGACTGGTTATTTATGTCATTCGCTATATGAGTTAGATATCTTGAATGCTGATTGGGTATGGAATGAAACCTGTTGTAACTAAAGAAGATTAAATTAAGATTTAAAATCAATGTACCAGAGCGATGGTAGGTATCTGTCGACGACTCGTGGACGTGGCCGTATTTGCCGCACAACTTCTTCCGGATCCCATCGTTGGTGTTCTTAGTGAAGCCTCCTACGAAAGCTGAGAGTTCTTCGGACGAGCGAGCATTGGCCGTACACCACTGCTCCTATTCTTGGACGATGTGACAGGTCGTGAATGGTATCGTAGCTCGAGGCGGTACTGCCAGGATCGATTCTTGTCACCAGAGGAACACCGGGAGGATGGTTGTTTCGCTCTTAGGATACAACCAAACAAATAACTATGTGAAACGATTAATATAATGAAAGTGTGTGCATGTTTTGGATTTCTGGTTTATATAATGCTAGTGATGTGTAGGGATGATCCACTGGGCTCTCGAGCTCACCCTATCTTCTTTTATAGGTACTTGCGGAGGTGGAGTACTCTAGTCGACCGAGATTCAGGGTTGGTGTGGTGATCTCGCTGGGAGATCACTATTTGACTTGTGTTCTAGTTATTGTTGTAATTCTCACTGATCATCTATATGTTTGAACAGGCCATGTGGCCAAATATTTCTTTTTGGAAACTGTTGAACATTTTAAAATGTTATTGGGACTTTGGGCTAGGTGAGCCTATTTTTTTTATCACAGTTTTGAGATGATTTTTGCGATGTTACTTTCAGTGACTAGTATCATGTATATGATAGTTTTACTTGAGCCCTGATAGATGGGTTGATGTTTTGATGGTTTCCACTGCAGAGATTTGCTTTCCATTGTTGATATTTACTGTGAAAATCTGGTGAAGTATTTGAAACTATTTTCTGAATTATGATATTCATCGATAAACATAGTAGCATGTTTATCAGGATTTAAATAGTTTTTCTCATTTGCTGAAAATTGAGACTTGGTTTTAGTGCGTAGAAAGAGGTTGACAACCACGGTTCCCGACGGATCAGATCCACAGAGAGATGAAAAGTCCTGCATACATAGCAAAGAGCTGAAAGGAGCGCTAGTAGATGCGCTGGCCCCACATGACGCATGCATGAGGACTTGGGTTCCGGTCCGAGGGTTATAGGGTGTCACATTGTGGTATTAGAGCTAGCTAGTAGTTCACTGGGCACATATGTTGTTTGATACCCCAGGATGGTGTCATAGCCCTATTAGTAGCGTGCTAGGAAAGAGTACAGTCCAAGGTGGACTTGGTTTTTCACTGGAAATGGTTACCGGATTTTGTTTTTCATTGGAAATGAATTTGTACTGAATTTGAAATGTTTTTAAAAGTAAAATGAGTAAGAGGTCATCTACTAGTGATTAGATGACTATGTGCTTAGAAGTCTAGAAGAGAATTGGATGATACCAATGTGCTTGAGTTACCAGTCGCAGGTGGATAAGAGTACATGTAGTAGCCTTGTAGGTGGAAGCATTGCTCCCTGCGAGTAATGCGCTATGTGGAAATTGTCCGAGACTTGGGACCGATGGTATCACATAGGGGAAAATGTACATAGTGTTGAAACACTAGGTCTAGGTAAAGACCAGGGGTGTGCTTTCTGACACAGTGGATCATACATTAAAAGCTTTAGGGCATGAAATAGAAACGGATAATGTGAAAACACACACTTGATTGGTCATGACACAGTTCATAAGGATCCTGTTTGACAGATCTCTTTGTTATACTATGGTGAGGAAACTCAGTGTGGTATGCTTAGAAATGATGAGGTATAGAGGAAAATTGAACTTGGAGACTGACAACCAGGTATGGTGAGTGGTCGATTCCTTCGACAGAACATGTACGCACTGCATTCTACTAGGTATGGGACGGTCGCGTATGGTGGGTCTTGCGTTAGCCTTAGGGAGAGAGACACTTGCAGAATTGTAGTGGGCGATGAACGGACTCTTTGGAAGAACTTGCACACACTGTATTCTACTGGTATGGGACGATCGCGTACGGTGAGTCTTGCGTCATCCTTAGAGACCAGGATTTGGCATAAATATATACTAGCCGTAATGGAACAAGGATTCCATTATGCCAGCATGGATTGTTTGCTTGTTTGTTGGGTGTTTGCTTTGGATATATGCGATATCACTATTTTGAGTATTGACACATAAATTCCTGTACCTAGAACTGAGTAAAATGTTGTCAACTTAGAAGCATAAACTTTTAGACAACTGAAACAAATCGAGAACTTAGAGATTTGAATTTAGAGTCACAGTAGTACGACGAGGAGATAGTTATAGGTAGGTTTAAATTACTCGGTATTATCACAAGTCACAGTGTCCAAGGATTTGAGGAAAAAAGGCTGAAACTGAAATGGAAGTGGAAATAAAGTTTACACTACGTTCAATTATTGAAATTTCTGCTTCCTTATGATTAAGATATTGGATACTAAAAATGATTTTTGACTTGTAGTCTATGCCGAGAGGACGTGGTAGAGGTAGACCCAGAAGAGGTAGAGGCCGAGGTGAGGCTACTATTGAGCCGAGGCCTAGTGATGAGGGTACGTCTGTGGCAGCAGCACCGACTGTGAT
>JAJIYU010008278.1:0-18146 GCA_030144865.1 Tinospora cordifolia | reverse complement strand
ATATATATATATATATGCGTGTGGTTATATATTACCCACATATGTATTTCAACACCATTTAATTAATCAATTAAATTTTATGAGTCTATCTTAATTAATTCAAAATAATATATATACAAACATCAATTAATAAAATGGCACAGGCTAATATGTACATGTGTCTAAATCAATTAAATTGCATATAAAATAATTTGGGGTATTACATTCTACCCCCCTTAAAAAGAATTTCGTCATCGAAATCTATCAATAGGTTACTTGAGTGTTTGTTGATGAATTGTTTCTAACAAACAGTTCTGGGTACTTACGCTGTATTTCACTTTTCAATTCCCAAGTAGCATCTTCTATTCCACGGTGTTTCCAGAGGACTTTGACTAAGGGAATATATTTTGTCCTCAGGCTGTGTATCTTGAGATCTAGGATCCTAACCACGGCTTCTTCATATGTGGCGTCATTTTGGACGTCTACTTCTTCCCATTAAATAATATGGGAGGGATCTGGTTCGTATTTCCGTAACATTGAAACGTGAAATATATTGTGGATTGAAGACATTCAATTTAGAAGGTCTAACTCGTAGGCGCATTCACCGATCTTCCTAAGTATTTCGAAGGGTCCGATGAATCTAGGTGTTAGTTTTCCCTTGATTCCAAACCGTTTGATTCCCTTCTGTGGACTAATTCACAGAAACACCTTTTCACCTGGTTGGAATTCTAGTGGTATTCTTCTTTTGTCAGTATAACTTTTCTGCCAACTTTGTGCAGTGGTTAATCTTCTTTGGATTTGTCTTACTTGATTTGTCATCTCTTCTACTAGGTCTAGTCCAGTAAGAACATGATCCTCTAACTTAGCCCAACAGGTTGGTGATCTGCAGGGCCTCCCATAGAGAGCTTCGTACAGTGCCATTTTTATGCTTGCCTGGTTATTGTAGGCAAACTCCATCAGGTTTAGGTACTTACTACAGTTCCCTTTGAAGTCAAGGACGCATGACCTGAGCATGTCTTCCAGCATCTGAATGACTCTCTTAGATTGTCCATCCGTTTGAGGGTGAAAAGTCGTACTCATTGTGAGTGTAGTACTTAGTTCATTTTATAGGCTCTTCCAAAATTGTGAGGTAAAACGAGAGTCTCGGTCAGACACTATCGTCTTAGGCACTCCATGAAGGTGTACTATTTCTCTTACATAAAGTTCACCTAGTTTATTGATTTGGTTCGTGGATCGAATGGGCAAGAAATATGCCACTTTTGTGAGGCGATCCACAATCACCCAAATAATATCCTCCCCTTTCTGATTTCTGGGTAATTCGCTGAAAAAGTCCATGGCGATGTTATCCGACTTCCATTCTGGAATTGAGAGGGCTTTTGGTGTTCTGCTTTTACCTGTTGACAGGTTAGGCGCTTAGAGATATACTTAGCTACGTCTTTCTTCGTACCTGTCCACTAATAGATTGTTCTGAGATTTTGATACATCTTATCTCCTCCTGGATGCATTGTGTACTTTGTTTGATGCGTTTCGTTTAGAATGGTTTGCCTACTCGGTCCATATTGCGGTACACAAATTCTTTCTCCAAGTCTTAAGGCACCCTCAGCATCCATTCTGAAGTTGGTATGCTTTCCTTGATGAATCTCTTTGATAATCAACTTGAGCCACTTATCTTGCCTTTGATCTTCTCTAATCTGATGCAGAAGATTTGGTTGACAAGTCATATTGTATAGATAGGCTCGCTCTTCCTTCAATCGTCACCTTCATCCTAAAGTCTTCGATTAATTGGTACATTTGACCCTTTTCCTCCTCCTGTTTGCTGAATTTTCTACTGAGGATGTCTGCTACTACATTGGCTTTTCCTAGATGATAATGAAGTTGGAAATCATAGTTCTTGAGGAATTCCATCCATCTATGTTACCTGAGGTTTAATTCTTTCTGGGTATAGATGTATTTCAGACAAACCTCTCATCGTACAGGTAATGCCTCCATATCTTCAGGGCAAACACTATAGCTGCTAATTCTAAGTCATGTGTTGGGTAGTTTCGCTTATGGATCTTTAGTTGTCGCGAAGCATTGGCAACAAAGGCAACAACCTTTCCTTCCTGCATTAAGACTGCACCCAATCCATTCTGTGAAGCATCTGTGTATAGAACATATGTGATGCCATGAGTTGAAGTGACTAGGATAAGGGTCGTAGTCAATCTCCTCTTTAGTTCTTGGAATGACTGTTCACACTTCTCATCCCAATTGAACGAAACTTCCTTTCTAGTTAACCTTGTCATAGCTTCTGCTAATTTGGAAAATCTTGAATAAATCTTCTGTAGTATCCAGCTAGGCCCAAGAAGCTTCAAATCTCGGTAATCATTTTAAGTTGTTTCCAATCCATGACAACTTTCACCTTTTCAGGATCCACAGATATGCCTTCTGCTGATACTATATGGCCAAGAAATTTGATTGTTTTCATCCAAAATTTACAATTGTTATATTTGACATACAGTCGGTGTTTTCTGAGTGCTTCTAACACGATCTTCAAGTGTTCTAAGTGTTCCTCTTTGGACTTGGAGTATATTAGGATGTCGTCAACAAATACCATGAAAAACTAGTCAAGGTATTGCCTAAATACTCAGTTCATTAAGTCCATGAATGCTGTCGGGGCATTGGTTAGACCAAAAGGCAATACTGTAAACTCGAAGTGACCATATCAAGTTTTGGAGGCAGTCTTGTGAATGTCTGTTTCACGGATCCTCAACTAATGATAGCCTGACCTAAGGTTAATTTTTGAGAAATGAGTAACTCCTCTCAATTGATCAAATAGGTCGTCTATCCTTGGTAAAGGGTATTTGTTCTTTATTGTTGCTTGATTCAATTTTTGATAGTCGACACAAAGTCTCATAGATTCATCTTTCTTTTTCACAAACAACACTGGAACTCCCCAAGGTGATTTACTTGGTCTGATGAATCCTTTCTCTCGGAGCTCGTCTAATTAGGTCGTCAACTCGATTAGTTCTATTGGTGCCATAGGGTATGGAAATATAGCTATGGGTTTGGTTCCAGGTTGGAGTTCGATCTTGAACTCGATGCTTCTAGTTGGTGGTAGTTCGGGCAAGTCATTAGGAAACACATCTTCATAGTCCCGGACTACTTCTAGATTCCTGATTTCTTTTGGTCCTTCAGAGTCTTCTTCTAAGAGGTTTTCAAGGTCATCATTTTGCTTTAAGTAGTTCAACAGGGTTATCATTGGGCTCGTAGGCAATTTGTGAATATCACCATCTATCTTGAAGGTTTCTCCTGAGGGCAATATTATCGTTACTCTTCTTTTGGGACAATTGATTTGTGTCTGGTATTGATCCAACCAATCCATATCCAATATCACGCCATACCCGTGGAATGGTAGTACACGGAGGTCAGCTGAAATCAGCTGACCTCCAAACCTAAGGTCATAGGTACACATTTTCTTTGATGTAACAGTTGTTCCTATAGGTGTTGATACATTCAATGTTATAGGCAAAGTCTTTGTTACTAGTTGTAATCTATTAATTAGTTTTTCTAAAACAAACGACTTTGTTACACCCGAATCAAACAACAGTTTCACAGCAATGTTAAAGAACAAGAATGTACCTTCAACGACAGGGATTTGGTCTTCGGGGGCATCAGCGATAGCAAATACCCTAGCCTAGTTTTGTCCACGACCTTGATTCAGGTTTTGTGCTTGACCCTAGTTTTGATTTTGCCCCTGAGCATTATTTTGTCGAAACAATTGTTGTTGAGGACGCACGTTCTATTCTTCCCCCTGACGGTTCAGAGGTTGTTGCTGCTGTTGCGTCTGGGTTTTGTTGCGACAAAACCTATCTATGTGCCCTCGCTGGTTGCAGTGGAAACACTGCCCTTAACGTCTGGCTAGCTCTATTTGTTCTTTCATGGCCGGTCTAGTTCGATTTTGCCCTTGAGGCATTTTGTTTCCATTGTTCTAATTGGTATTCCTTCTCTTCTGATCTCTTTGGTGATCTCTGTCACCTCCTGGTCTCTTGTGTCTATTTCTTAGCCTTTGCTCAAAATTTAGCTCTTGATCTAAGGTTAATGCCCTGTCTACTACTTCTCTATACGTCTTTGGGCAGGCTGTCTTTATCAATTTTTGGATCTCAATCTTGAGACCTTTGGTGAAACAGTTGACCTTCTTCTTTTCATTACTAATTAATTCAGGTGAGAACTTTGCCAGCTCAATAAATTTGGCATCATATTTGGCCAACGTCATCTATCTCTGTTTCAACTGAACGAAGTCTTCTTGCATCTTCGTCAGTGTCGCTTCCAGGAAGAATTTCTCATAAAATATTTCTCTAAACTCTTCCCATGTCATTCGGCTAACATCAATGGTCAGGTCAGCTTTTACCATCCTCCACCAGCTTTTAGCTGCTCCCTTAAAATGGTGGGTAGCCAATGCCACCCTACTAGTGTAATATCCCGAAGATTTGTACGAAATTCGATGAACGAAATTAAATAAAGTAATTCGGCTTTGAGAAATTTATAACGTTTTTAGAGATAAATTGTGTATACTCTAAAGTATGAAATTAATTAAATTAAATTAATTGGAAAACCTTGCTATCCGAGAATTAATAATAATCTCGGATATATGTGAATATAAAAGGCGAATATTAGATTAAGACAAGTATTGAAAAATATTTGTTATGGCGGTAAAAATAATAATATTATTATTATTAATATTATATGATATAAGTATGAATAATATGTGAGTACTAAAATAATATCATATTATAGAAATAAATGAATAAATTGAATGTATAAAGATTAATAAAAATGTTGTATATTTATCTAAAATAAGTACAATATTCTATAAGTGTCAATTTATAATTACATAAATAATAAAAGGAATATAAAATGTATGTGAAAATAATGAAATGAAAAATATAGAGAAATAGGGATTATTAATTGGAAATATTAAAGAAATAAAAAAATATCTAATAAATACAAAATTAAAGGATTCGAAAGGGAAAAATATTAGCAAGTCAATAAAATGGAAGGATTTGTGCAAAAAATCAATGTTTACATCAATTAGAAAGTGTGTAATTGGCAATTTTCGGATAATACCAACCTTAAAAATCTAACTTGGTAATTAGAAACTGCATCTAATGGTCCAAAACCAATCTGCATAATCCAACGAATGAAATCGAAGCCCAAAACAACGCCTAGGAGCACCGAATCAGCGTGATCCAACGGCCGCGATCGATCCATCAGATCCAACGGCTCACAACGCAGGCGGATTCGGAAATCGCCAACATACAGCGCTCGAGGACAATCTAATGGACCAGATTTGAGACATCTTTGATCGATCGCAAACCAATGCTTCACTCGAGGTTCATCAGACGATCTAGATCGAAGGCGCATTCGTTAATCGCGAACGTGCGGCGATCGAGGAACATCCAACGGGCCAGATCAGAGGTACAGTCGGAGATCGCGAACACACCCTGATTGAGGATCATCTTACGGCCCGAACGAAATTTATTGATCACGATCGAAATTCGCACACCGCGATCGATGCGCATCCGACGGTTTAGAAAGACGCGTTTCGATCGATCGTGAACCGAACGCCGCGGTCAAGGAAGATCTTACGACCCAGATCAAACTCGCACGATCTGTGATCTGCTGATGCGTTTGAGGAGGATCCGACGACCCACAGTGATTTCGTAAATCTTAACCGTGATCTGAGTGCTGCGATTGAGAATAATCTAACGGCTGTGATTTGAGGCTCCGATTAAAATCGAGAAAATCATAAAAAATTCAGAAAAAAATTTGAAAAAAATCCATAAAATCTAAAAAAAAATGTTTCTAAATTTGAAAAAAATTATTACAATGCATTTGCTATTTTTCTATGTTTGGGAGGCATGAAATTTTGAATAATTGATAAGTTTCCTACAAAGAGAATACCAAAAACTTACCATTCTACACTATTCTGAACTCTATATAAAGGATCCCAAATGTTCACATTGTGTTCATCCCAAATCAAGAGCATACTAGTACGTCTTGACTCTCTCTAGCCTTCTTCTTAGAAATCCCCTCAGTTCTTGAGTAATCTTAAATTGTTTTTGAGTGTTCTTGAGTGTTCTTAAGAGTTCTTGAGTGTTTGGAAGCTTTGAAGTAACGAAACTCTACCGAATTTCAAAGGCATGCAGACGTGACATTTTTAAGGTGGAAGTGACTTCTAATTTCTACTTCTTTATTTTAATTTGAATAAGTTTTGCATGTGTGATAATGTTTTGAAAATGATTGATTGAATATGTGTTGTAATATGCATGCTTTATTTATTTGATGTGCCATGAATATACATGTTATGCATGTTTAGAAATTAAGAACATTGATGCATGTTATACATGAATTATGCCATGAATAAATATTTAATGATTCATGTTTTGTATATGTTGCATCAATGGTTTAACTCGATATTGTGTGTTTTATCACTAAGAAAAGATTAAATAATGATTCAATCAAGGTACCGGCGCGATGATGGACTGCATAGTGTCATCATGTGTGTTCCACCCCCCTACTCGGCTTGCTGGTTTACCATTGACGATTTTGAACTGGGTTTCCAAGAGTGATACCACTTCATAGATATTGGGGTTTGAGTTTTCGTTTGTCATTCTCTCTCCCTACGATGTGGAACACAGAGATTAAACTCTTTCAGTCCGAATGTCAACCATAAACAAGAAATTTGTTTGAATCGCCTAATGTAAAAAAGTGTTTGATATGCTTGGTTTGTTTAAATTGAAATAATGATTTAGATGTTTAGAAAGATCTACTAGGCTATGTGTTCACCTCTTCTTTTTGTTTTTCAGGTAATTGATTTACATGAAGACCATGAAAATTAGTTAGGTTCTTTTATTTAAAAAGTTTTTAATTTCTATGTAAGGGCATGTTGCCTAAGTTTTGAATCTTCCGCTGTAATAGTTTTTCTTCAAGATCAAATTATGTACTCAATTTTATTTAATTAATTGAGTTTATGAATTTCAGTTATTTCTTATATTATTGCCTTATCAATCTTTTAAATTTAAGTTATGTACTGTTAAATACAATCAAGGCATGAAATAATTGAAATAGAAAGAAAGTCAAGTGTGTGTCACTTGTAAATGTAACATCAGCCCGACTCGTCGTTTGGTTTAGTCCACTGTCAAGAGAATGGTTGACATTTCCAATGCTTAAAGATGCGGGGGTTGGGGTGTTACAACTAGGACCCGTCACTCTTAACACGTCCAAGTATTCTTCTAATTCTTGGTAACAATGACCAGCCGTTAAACTATCAATGGTACCATGGAATTGTGATGGTCCCAGTTTCTTCAGTTCTAGTAGCAACTTTCTATGCTCGTTGTCTACTAGGTCCTCTGGTTCTTCCTGATGATCCGAAATCTCAAGTGCTAGCACTTGCTGTTGCATCGGACTTTGTTCTTGCATCTGTGGCTGTGGTGTCGCCTGTGGTATCATTCGGGCTAACGTTTGCTCTATTTGTTCCATCACTCTTCTGGTGACTTCATTCATCATGTGTTCCATTCTAGCCCCAGCCATGCCGTTCTGCACTTCCTGAGAGTCGGTGTCGTCAGATGTTGCACTTCTTGTTGCATATCTCTTGGGTCCGGCCATTATCTACATATTAATGCTGATTTAGTATTTGTTTCTGTCATTTTTTTTGTTTACTTCGTTCTATCATGACTCTAGATTCATGTCTCTAGGTTCTTGATCTGTTGAGTAGCCTAATAATTTTTTTCTTCTAAGTTACTTTTGTTTTTGGGTATAGGATTTGGTCTCATACGAATAGTAAGATCATAATGCATTCAATCATTCAAGAAATTCATGCTAGCATAGTAAAATTCTAGGCTTCCGTCTATGCCTCCTGGTTCATGTGTCCCATACCACACTTGTCCTTTCACATAGACTTCCACCCAGATATTTCACTACACCCAATCAGTTTTGCAAATATCGAGATTTCTAAGGCTTCCCAAGCCCTACTATACTTGATTGTCCCATACCAGCCAAGCATAGGAAAACAAGGTCATCCAAAGCCACCGATCATTCACCAAACATGGTCCGTCATTCTCCAAGTTCAGGATTCTTTTGTACCTCCAAATTCCTATGCGTCTCATACCACATGGAAACCAAGGATACGGGATCCTCCCGATCTTGTGCCCTGACCAAACAAGTGTTCGTTTTTCACACACTTTCAGTCTCTAACTTATGCCCTAAAAGTTTATTCATGATTCACTGTGCCACCCTTGGCAACCCCCAAGTCTCTACTTAAGGTCTCTTCCCTAGACCTAGGTTCTCAAATCCTTGTTGGCATCTCATTTTGACCATAGTGAATTCCTAGCCCTTAATTACCACCTCCTAGTTTTCATCTCGTAAAAAAATAAGTGTGTTCTTCAACTCCGACTACTCGTATGAGCTAATGGGACAACCTCAAGATCGGACGGCGAGACCGAAGTCTACTTAGCAACCATGCTTTCTAGAACGGGATAACCCGTTTTCCTTTCAATATTTAGCTTTACTCGGGACAAGGCTTACTCACTATTAACTCAACTCGTAATCATTGTATCCAAACAAAACCGTTGAAAACATATATTTCTTTTCGAAAAACAAATTTTTCAAAATCATTTTAGTTTCCAAAATAGGAAGTAGGGCTTTTAAATTAAATAAATAGTCTTACCTAACTAGTCGATTATTTATAATTCATGCCCAAGGCATCTAAAGCCTAGGCTCTGATACCACCTTTGTAACACCCCACCTCCCAAGCCCCATCGTTCACGTCATCTGACGTTCTAATTTTCTTTGATCAATAATCTTAGACCGCCCGACCCGTGCTACTTTCTTCTTTTCTAAAACCCAAATCCATGAGGGTTTCTGTATACAATAGTCTTTGTGCAAAATAATTTAACGCATCATAATTAAAATCCTTCATTTATTTATACTAATTGAACTTTACAATGAAAAAACAGATTCAAAGATGAATAAACAATTTGATTTGGGCATATGTGCCCTACATTGGAATAAATAAAAATTTTCAATAAATAAACTTCCTCGTGAGCTGATTAATTCCCTGAAATGTGAAAAATAGTGGGGTGAGCTAAAAAGCTCAGTGAATCATTTCATCTATTTAATTCATTATTTCAACCAAATAATACAAGTATATCAAACACTTTTAGGGATTAATTTGATTCAAACAATATATTAAATCTGTCATAAATTAGACCGGAAGGAATTAACCTTGTGTTCCAGATGTAGGGAGAGAGATCATTTCTGAAACTCAACCCCTTCTCTGTGGAGTGGGATCACACATGAAACCCAGTCTACTCTGGTGCTAAACTTGACAGCCAGTCAAAAAGGCTGGTAACACATGCAGAGAATATTCGTTCCCATGTTAGTACGTGGTTGAGATCTTTGTTTAATCTTAGTTATGTGTGAAATAGTGTAGTAAATGAACATTTCAATAGTATTTAAATACTCAAACAGTATAACATAATCATTAACTTTTGATTTCTGATGTAGAAGATCGTACATGACGCAACTACAGAGCATACTCTCTTGGTCATAAGAAATAAAATAATGCATTAATAACAAAGAATTAAACTTAAACAAATAAAACAAGCAAGCATTATTTAAATCAAAATAATAAATTAAAAGAAAGGGAAAGAAAATCACCTCGAGATCACTACCTAAAATTGTGTAGCACTTTGTTGCTACTACTTCACAAGCAATTTAGAATAGTTCATGGAAAGAAGAAAAGGACTGAGGTTGTCAAGAAGGAGGCAAAGAGAGAGCAAGAGGAATTTCAACTCTTGCTTTGGGATAAGTGAAATGGTTAGAGTAAAGGGTTTCTATAGAGTCTTATAGGGTTAGTTTCGTTATTTTTCGCCTTCCAAATCAAGAGAATTTCCATTTTTAGCGTGTTTTAGTGGCTAGATGATTAGGGTTTTCGAATTAGGGTTTTTTGGTACTTTTTTCCATCTAAATCAATGGTTACAAGGGTTTTTTCATCTAAGATCAACGGCCAAGAGAAAAAAAAAAAGGGCTTTTTCATCTAAATCAATTGCATATAACTATTCAATAACTTGGTTAATTAACTATCATTTATCTATATATATATATATAGATATATATATATATATCTATAACTATATATCAATTTATATTATATGCTTAGTATTAACATATATCAATCAATAAAAATGAATATACTAATTAAATTAATCATGTATAATTACTATAACTTAATTAATCTTTCTATATACTTAGTGTAAATAAATTAATATATATATATATATATATATGCATGTGGTTATATACTGCCCACATATGTACTTCAACATCATTTAATTAATCAATTAAATTTTATGAGTCTATCTTAATTAATTCAAAATAATATATATACAAGCATCAATTAATAAAATGGCACAGGCTAATATATATATATATATATATATATATATATATGTGTGTGTGTGTGTGTGTGTGTGTGTGTGTGTATGTGTGTGTGTGTGTCTAAATTAATTAAATCGCATGCAAAATAATTTGAAGTATTACATTGACCAACACAGAAAAGTTAAAAGATGGCTCGACACAACTGGTGTGTTAGGAAGAGAAAAATTATGTGTGAAGACAAAGTCAACATGATTAGTAAACATGCTAGATCCATTAGCAGTATAAATAATAGAAATAAGTGGAGTGTGATTGATTGGTGAAATTAAAGTAGCATCATAAGTCATGTAATTACAATAAGCTAAAATTAATAAACTAAAGAGAGGATTTACCTAATGTGGTAGAAAGAGCGAAAAGTTTTTGAGATATAACCTGATAGATAAGTATCTCCAGGTTCGCCATAGTAAAAAATGATAAAAAGGGTGCCTTTGATAAACATGGTTTCAATGGATTTGTTGAAACTACAAAAACTCATTGATTATTGCCAATTCTTGCTTAAATATTGATCTTCCTCCTACATTTCAAAGTATGATGCCCAAGATACTAGCAGTTAAAACATTGCTTCATATACATTAGCTTACCACCACTAACTGATGGAATAAGATGGTACCCATCAAAATTACAATGATGTACAAAAGAAATATAAATTAGATGCAACACAACATGAAGATCAAATAATCTCAAATTAATACATATGGATATTTTCGCTTAAGCAATGTAATATGGGGAGCTGAAAAACAAAAGTAGTAGTAGCAATAAGAAAGACAAATTAATATATATGGATATTGCGATGGTGCGGCAGCAGCATTGAGTGGGGATGCTATTAACGGCAAAATAGGCTGTAGTAGAATGAAACACCGTAAACATTGGTGAACAGTAATGAATCAAAAGGAAGAAACAACACAGCAGAAGCTATGACAACTGGCAAGAGGTTTGGCTGGCTATCCTCACCAAGGAACCAAAAAGCGAAAGGAAAAGTGATATATTGAGCCCTATCTCTAATGTTATGTAAAGAACTAATTTTATTTTAGTGATAATACAGAGGTCTATATACATAATTTTTAAAAGTAAAAATAATATATATATATATATAATTGAAAAGTGTCACTACATAAAAATATAAATAATATAAAATATAAGATATTATAATGTCTTATATATAATATTGATGAAAAATAATCACCCAAGATCACCTTGAATTACAATAAAGTAAATAAATAAACATACTTCTTGTCATTTATTCTTCCACTTGTGTAAGGCTTGATGGAGAGCATAACTAGATGTACAAAAAATCTCTTTCGAAAAATCGTCGTAAAAGATTGAGAACTTGTTAGGAAGCTACAAAATTAAATAATATTTTCCTTCCTAGATTCAAGTAGGGAAAAGACTACAGAATGAAGAAGAACAATGAATATTAAAAATAACTTTTCTCTCCTTCTTTAATAAAAAATAAGTTTACTTTTATGCCCTTTTTTAAAAAACCATAAACTATTTCCAAAAGGTAGTGGCAGTAAGTTGAAAATAAAATTTCTAATTAGTCTTAAATTCAAGCCTAAGGTTTTACACAAATTGATCTAACCAATGAGGTTTTTTTATATCATGTTTGGGTCTATCACACCTATGAGCCTTGAGAACTCCATCATTTAGCCTAGGGTCATCAGCAGCAGTCTCTTCGACACTTCGTACTCTTGCCACATCTGCAAGGGAGCTATTGGTTCCTACTAAAGCTCGTGTAGTTGTAGTCTTCCCATCTTTATGGCATCCGTAATGCCCACATTGAGCGCTTACTTGACAACTCAATGTCCTTGCCTTGCGTTAGATGCCCATTGTTGGGTGTCTAACGTAGATGAAACCCATCAAACGCTTAGTCTGAACTGAGCACTCGATGAGTCCCCTTTTATTTTTTTATTTTTTTCTAAACAGCAGGGTGTTGTAACTGCAATACCATATATATATATATATATATATATATATATCGTTATATATATAACTATATAGTTACTTATATATTTATATAGATGTATATATATTTAGTTATAATTATATAGTTATATATATATATATATATAAATATATATATATACATCTATATAATTATTTTAAATAATTAATTTTTATAATTAAAAGTTTTTAACTGTTTTAAATAATTAAAATTAATAATTTAAATAAAAAATAACAATATATTTATTTTTAATTTATAAAATAAAATAAAAAATTATTTTAAGTAAAAATAAAATTAGAATTATTTTAAGTTAAATAATATATGTATTTTTTTAAATAAAATATAATAATGATTAGTAACATTTAAAATTCAACATTTTTAATTGTTTATTTAAAAATAATATTTAAAATAAATAATTATAAAAAATGTACTTTTTTATATAAATTAAAATAATTATTATTTTTTTAATTTAAATGAGAATAATAGATATTTTGAAAAAAATATATTTTATAAATAAAATATTATAGTTAGTGTATTTAATGAATTGATGTGGTTGTGAAACTCATATAGTACGGTCTAATAAATGTATAATATTCATAATTTAATAAATATAGATTATATAAATGATGAAATTATGTAGGTGAATGATTTATTGAACTTGGGCCCAAGATGCCCCAAAGTAACATCACTCTCCTCCGTCAGACAAACTATATGAATATTAGGCATTCCATGGAGTTGAGTTGAGTTGAGTTGCATTAGGACTTCTTGAAATATGGAATAAGATCTCGGATGGTTAAGTTGAGTTGCACTAGGACTTCTTGAACCTGCTGTAAGTCCCACTGCACTAGGACTTCTTGAACCTGCTGCCCATCACCTCAGTGGATGAGACGATGACCTAAAAGTCGCATAAGTTGAGTTGCAGGTCGAGAACCATGAAATATCAGGGGAAGAGGTTTGGAGGGTGCTGTGTGGTCTCCGTGAGCGGCCTTGAGGATACTAACATGGAAGACTAGATGTATTTTTGCTATTGGCAGAAGGAGCAGCTCATAGGCAACTGAGTCGTGCTTGGCGATGATCTGGAATGGACCATAATATCGTTTCGTGAGCTTATGTGATGATCAACGGTGAACAGAAGATTGTCGGCAGGGTTGGAGTTTCAGGTAGACCCAGTCGCCGATCTAAAACTATTTCTCGCACCTGTTACGATCATGCTGGTGTTTCATCCTAAGTTGAGCCTGTGTGAGATGGCGTTTCAGAAGGAGCAAGATCTGTTCTTTATTTTGCAAGATGGCGTCGAGGGAGGGCAAATCTGTGGAGTCAGCAACGTAAGCAGAAAGAGATGGTGGAGGTCGTCGTAGAGAGTTGTAAAAGGTGGCATGTCGGTCGCTGAATGTTGAGAGGAGTGAGGCCCAGAAGCGTGGTTCGTCACTGGCGAAGCAGTGGAGGTAAGTTTCTAAACACCTATTCACTACTTCTGTTTGACCCTCTATTTTTGGGTGGTAAGAACTGCTAAGAGATAGTTTCGTACCCTGTCGTGCAAACAACTCTCCCCAGAATCCACTGATAAAAATTTTGTCTCTGTTACTAACTATTGACTTAGGCATTCCATGGAGACAAAATATTTCGACCATGAAGATCGTAGTGAGGGAGGCCGCTGTGAATTTTGTGGGTAGTGCAATGAAGTGCGCAAATTTGGTGATTCTATCTACCACAACCCAGATGGTAGTTTTACCACAAGAGGAAGCTATGTTTGTAATAAAGTCCATTGAAATGTCTTCCCAAACCTGTAATGGTATAGGCAATGGTTGAAAGGTGCTTTAAGGTTTGGTTGTGGGATATTTGTTTTGTTGGCAAGTAGGGCAATGTTTGATGAATTGTTTAACATCTTGAATCATGTATTTCCAGTGGAATGCTGCGGCAAGGCGGGGAAATATGGGATGAATACCAGAATGGTCGGCTTGGGGTGTGGAGTGGTATTCTGTAAGGAGGAGAGGGTGCAAATCCGTCTCAGCAGGTATGTGTATCCCATTTTTGAAATAAAGGATATCGTTTTTAAGGGTGAAAATCTGTTGCATGTGAGGGTTAGTGGTAAAGGATTGTAGCATTTGTTTTCCATGAGGGTGGGTTTTGTAAAAGTGTTTCAATTGGTCAAGTAGGTGGAAGGTTGGGAAGGAGGCGGCTTCAAAAATTGGGGAAGTGTATTCTGGTAAACGAGAAAGGGCGTCAGCAACAGTATTGTCCTTGCCTGTTGTGTAGAAAATTTAATAATCAAACCCTAAGAGTTTTGTTAGCCAACATTGCTGGTCAGGTGTTTGGATAGTTTGAGTTAAAAGGTTTTTGAGGCTTTTCTGGTGTGTATAAATGTGAGAATTTCTCCCTAACAAGTTTTGACACCATTTTTTTGTTGCTTTAGTGATGGCAAACATTTTGCGGGTGTATGCCGAGGAGGATTGGAGGCATGGGTAGAGTTTTTTGCTAAAGAAGGCAATGGGAAGGCGATGTTGAGAAAGCATAGCGCCAATTATTGTTGATGACGCATCAGTGGCTAAGTCAACGAAAAGATTGAAATTCGGTAACTGTAATGTGGGAAGGGTGAGCATGGCATGTTTTAAAGATGTAATGGCTTGTAATGCTGTATGAGACCATGTGAATGAGTTATGTTTTAAGAGGTCGGTGAGCGAGCTAGCTATTGTAGCATAGTGACGAACGAATCTACGATAGTAACCCATGAGGCCCAAAAAATTGTGGAGAGTAGTAAGGGAGTGAGGCATCGACCAATCTTGAATTGTAGCTATTTTTGAAGGATTAGCTATAATACCCTCAGCTGAGACGATATGACCTAGATATTTCACAGTAGAAACAACAAAATGACACTTCAAAAATTTAGCAAAAAATTGATGCATCTGCAATAATTGTAAAACTTGCCTTAGGTGGTGTAGGTGGGCTGCCCATGAAGGACTGTCGACCAAAATGTCATCAAAGAATACTAGTACAAATTTCCTTAGATGAGGGCGGAATACTTCATTCATTGTGGCTTGGAAGGTTGGAGCGTTAGAGAAACCAAAGGGCATGACCAAAAACTCGTAATGACCATCAAATGTTCAGAAGACAGTTTTGAATGTGTCTTTAGGTACCACGTGAATCTGAAAATAACTAGAACATAAATCCAATTTCGTAAAAAACCTAGAGCCATATAATTCATTTAATAGCTCGTCAACTATAGGAATAGGAAAACAATCACGAATAGTTATGGCGTTAAGGATCTATAATCCACACAGAAGCTCCAAGTTCCATCTTTCTTTTGAACCAGTAGGACCGACGAGGAAAAGGGGCTATTGCTCAGGTGGATAAGTCCATTTTGGAGCATTTTAGAAATTATGGGTGTCATAGCTTCCTTCTTGAAGTGGGGGTAATAGTATGGTTTAATGTTGATAGGTGAGGATTGGGTAAGAGGTGAACGTGATGATCCTGGGGGCGGTTAGGAGGTAGGTCAGATGGTAGGGAAAAATATCAAAAAATTCTATGAGTAGCTAAAATAGGGCAAAAGGAAATTGTGATTGAGGGAGAGTAGGTTGTTTGGGCACTGGTAAGAGTGGGATGGTTGGGTTGGGAGGTTTTGGGAAAACAAAAGGTTTGGTTTAGGCATCTGTAAACTTGGATTGCAACAATCGAGAAAATCTTATTGCTTGGGAGATTGTGGTGGGTCTCAAAACGACCATTTCAAACTAATATTCCAGTTTCAGACCTGATAAATAGCAGTCTAGGAGCAGTTTCGGCGGTAACCTTGTTACAAAGGCGTTCAAATTGCGATTGGTATTCTTCAGTGGTTCCCTTTTGGTACAGTTTAAGAAATTGGATTCTATGGTTTTCATAAGTAGATGGGCCAAAGTGGAGTTCTAATGCTCTTTGGAAGGCATCCCATGTGGTTAGCTGGTTGTTTGGACATCCATTTGAACCAACTTAGGGCAGTGCCCTTCATATAGAATGTGGTGAGGGGTAGTCTCTGGTTAGGTGGGATTCTGTAGAAACTGAAATATTGGTCAGCTTGGAACATACCAAGAGGGTTAGTGCCATCAAAAAAAGGAAGGTGAAGCTTAGGTGGTTTTAGAGTGTTCATGTGTACAGGTGGAGTGTGTGATTGTGGTTGTTGGGAGGAAGAAGCTTGGTCAAAGAGATGGGGGTGAGTTAAGGGGGACATTACCTAAGCGAAAGAAATTGGTGCAGGAGGTTGTGTAGATGGGGTTGTTGTTGTTGCTCTAGTTCAGTTTGCAATGCCATAACTGTAGTAGCCGTTGTAGCTTGATTGGACTCTATCATGGAGAGTTTGGTAGAGAGATTATCAATGGAGGAAAGTTAAGCAGTAATTTTTGCTAATGCGTCTTCAGTACTAGGTTGGGCAAGGGGGTATGGATTTGGTTTGAGAGGCATGGCTCTCAATGAAAGCACCAGTGTTAAGGAAGCTACAGAATTAATAATATTTTCCTTCCCAGATTCGAGTAGGGGAAAGACTACTCTAGAATGAAGAAGAGCAAGGAATATTAAAAATAAGTTTTCTCTCCTCTTCCAATAAGAAAACAGGTTTCCTTATATACCCTTTTCTACAAAACCCTAAACTATTTCCAAGGGGTAGTGGCAGTAAGTTGTAAATAACATTCCTAATTAGTGCTAAATTGAAGCCCAAGGTTTTACACAAATTGATCTAACAACGAGGTTTTTTTATATAACGTTTGGGTGTATCACACCTATGGGCCTAAGAACTCTATCATTTGGCCTAGGGTCATCAACAATAGTCTCTTTAGCACTTGGTACTCCTGCCACATTTGCAAGGGAGTCGTTGGTTCCTACTAAAGCTGATGTAGTTGTAGTCTTCCCATCTTTACATGTAACAGACCTGCCTTGTAATTTATTTATAAAGAATAATTTTAGTTATTGGAGTTGGTTCCATGAACAAACTTTATAACTTTTTAATTTTATTTTACCGTTTTGTCCTTTAATATTACATAATAAATATTATAATTTATAATTAAACCAGAAAATATATCACATTGTCCCACTTGGTTTAATTATAATTAAATAATATGATTATTAATTGATAAAGTTCATTATTTAGTATCATCTCACCTAGACTTTATTAAATGATATTGCAAAACAAGTAGAGAGAAAAACGATAAATCTAATAACGCATGTACATTAGTCGACTAAAAAAATAAATGTCATGCATAGGTTCAACATTATCTCAATGAAGGACACAATAGTGTCTCAACGAAGAACATTACCGTGTCTTAGTTAAGGACAAAACAGTGTCTCAGTTAAGGACACAAAACAATATTCCATATACACGTGCACCAGTATTGGGAGAACAATGTATAATAGACACTAACAACAATAATAAATATATGTGATCACAAATACATAGTGTCGGAGCTAAGCTATTATAATAACTTTCACTAACTAAGTACATCAAAAAAGTTTATAAGACACATGTGAGTAATATGCTTAGTATACAACATAGGTGACAAACCCTTAGTATTGGAATCAACAATCATATGCCATGTACCATGTGCTCCACTAACACTACCTGGTTCTTAATAGATAAAATTTTGCTCCAATCATATGCATAATAGATAGAATTTTCCCAATATTCATTTCAAAGTAATAACAATGACATAATCTCAATAAATAGGTAAATACAACATATCCGTCATTATCTAATAACTAACAGACATAATTAATTAACCCATTCAATATTTAC
>JAJIYU010008277.1:0-18177 GCA_030144865.1 Tinospora cordifolia | reverse complement strand
TCATTTGCAGTTTTAGACGAATCCAAAGGAAAGTTGCATATCTGGAGGATTTTTGGAGGGTGCAAATCGCTTGATAGGTAATAAAACCCAATCTATTCCTCTTTTGAAGTTATAATCAATTTTAAATGTGTTCTATATTTAGTTTGGAACGCGTTGACTGTAATTTCATATTTTTGTGAGGAGAAATGAAAATTTGGATTTTCTGGATTGTTGTTGAAGAAGGATTTTTTGAGGATTTGGACTGAATGACGTGATTTAATCATTTCAGCCTGTGCATTTCGAGCGTGATCCTCGCGAGTAGGCGCAAGGGTCGTTCCTGGATATCAGGTGGGCGGGATTCTTTTGCTCACTAGTATTATGTAGGCTTGAGGTTCAAGGCATGGTGCTTGTGTAGCCTAGGATCTTAGATGCATGCTAGGGTGTGTAGCATGTTTGGATGCCTTGATTGATGACTGAACATAATGTCTGGTTATATGCTTTCATTATTTACTTGAATATGCGGCATAATGTCTGGTTATTTATGTCATTGGCTATATGATTTAGATATCTTGAATGTTGATTGGGTATGGAATGAAACCTGTTGTAACTAAAGAAGATTAAATTAAGATTTAAAATCAACGTACCGGAGCGATGGTAGGTATCTGTCGACGACTGGTGGACGTGGCCGTATTTGCCGCACGACTTCTTTTGGATCCCATCGTTGGTGTTCCTAGCGAAGCCTCTTACGAAGGCTAAAAGTTTCCTCGGACGGGCGAGCATTGGTCGTACACCATTGCGCCTATTCTTGGACGACGTGCCAGGATCGATTTCTTGTCATGAGGGGAACACTGGGAGTATGGCTATTTCGGTCTTAGGATACAACGAAACAAATAACTGTGTGAAACGACTAATGTAGTGAAAGTGCGTACATGTTTGGGATTTCTAGTTTATATAATGCTAGTGATGTGTAGAGATGATCCACTGGGCTCTCGAGCTCACTCCATTTTCTTTTACAGGTACTCGCGGAGGTGGAGTACCCTAGTTGACCGTGATCCAGGGTTGGTCTGATGATCTCGCTGGGAGACCACTGTTGGACTTGTGTACTAGTTTTGTTGTCATTTTCACTGACCATGTATATATTTTGAACAGGCTATGTGGCCAAACATTTCTTTTTGAGACTGTTGTATATTTTAGAAATGTTATTGGGACTTTGGCTCTGTGAGCCTATTTTTTATCACAGTTTTGAGATGAATTTTATGATGTTACTCTCAAAGACTATTATCATGTATATGATAGTTTTACTTGAGCCCTGACAGAAGGGTTGATGTTTTGATGGTTTTCGCTGCAGAGATTTGCTTTCCATTGTTGATATTTACTATGAAAAATTCGGTGAAGTATTTGAAACTATTTTCTGAATTATGATATTCATCGATAAACATAGTAGCATGTTTATCAGGATTGATATATTTTTCTCATTTGATGAAAATTGAGACTTGGGTTTAGTGTGTAGAAAAAGGTTGACAACCCCGGGTTCTCGGCGGATCAGATCCACAAAGAGATGAAAAGTCTTGCGTACACAGCAGAAAGCTGAAGGAAGCGCTAGTAGATGCACTGGCCCACATGACGCATGCATGATGACTTGGGTTCCGGTCTGGGGGTTCGGGGGTGTCACACCCTCGGTATCCCAATTGTGGTCCTGAACACAATCAGGCACGACATCTTTATAAAACAGAAGTCTACCTCTGAAACCACGACCCAAGAAGATACTGAAACAAAGGGAAAAATTCTCCTAACTTTTCAAATTCGAGGGTCTCATACGGCCTCTCGCAGTTTGGCCTAGTTAGGGATACCCACGATGACGTCCTAAGACATCCGGAGAACCTCAACGCGATGTGCCACCAGTGCCCGTCCATCACCCCAGTACGTGGAGTTCTTAATAAACCTTTAATGTTCTTTAGTTTCACAATCATAGTTTTCATTCCACACAGCATACAGACATGCTCATTCAAAATACTAACCTAAGCAAAGAAAGCAAATAAACACCAAGCTGGTCATAATATCCTAGTACTAGAAAGGGAGTAACCAATCATCAGGATATCATGTCAATCAATCCACCCAAGGCATACATTCCTAGCATGATACTAAGTACAAGAATTTAAACATTCATATTCCGTATCCTACATCCGCATAATACTAAAGAGTGAGGAAGAGACAGTCAACCCCACCTGTACACGCCAAAATGCCGCTGGATTGTCACCCCTCGCACCGCAGTCCAATACCGTCAATCTGCATTATTAGATGGTAATGATACATTATTTTGGGCCTTTAATACACATCTAACTCGACCCTAAGGGTCCGTTATCAATCGGTGCTTTAGAGTGTACACAAAATACTCCAAAAGCACAATTTGCATCTATTGATGGCAGTCGATCTTGTGTGGACCATAGTCTACACACAATTTCTCACTAAATAATGGGATTTCACACGTGTACACTATACTTGTGATTCCTAATCCAGTTTAACACTTAAATCTAGTGTATTGGACACCTAACAATCATTAAACACATAAACCAACTAAGGAATGGTTGTTTACATTGTTTATTCACCAAAACCCATTGATTCAAGTCTTAAAAACGGGATTTCCTTTCAATGGAATCGACCCCTTCAATTCAACAACCACACAACCATTCTAAATCCATCACACTAGTGTCTAAACACACACACAATGAAATGAAAAGGGCTTACCACATTTGGCTTGGTTTTTAGCCACTAAACCCACAACACAAAGTTCTTAAACGGATCTTCATCATTTTGATTCACCAACCATTAATAGCTACTCTAGATGATATCAATATCTTAAAGAAAAACTCAAAAGACATCAAAAACTCACCTTCAAATCGCCTCTTGTCGCTCCTCTCCAAATCTCGAGCTGTTTCAGTGCAAAATGAGAAAATCAGAGCTTGAAACATATACATAGCTCGCACAGGGACCGCAGTCGGTGTCAGACGGACCTCGGTCCTCGGACAGATTTTTCTTCATGGACCTCGGTCTTCACTTTATGGACCTCGGTCATCCCTTTATGGACTGCGGTCGACACTTTACGGACCGCAGTCACCATGTAACCTAGTTTCTCTTTTTGATGATATTTCCACTGATGACCGCGGTCTTCCTATAAGGACCGGGGTCTAAAGTGTGTTCTTCCCATTTTCCAGATTTTTCTCATCACGGACCACAGTCAGTCTCAGGTGGACCGTGGTCTAAGTGTGATTCTTCCCGATTTTGCAATTTTCGCGCGTTTCTAGCTATCCGAATGTTCTAATTTATTTTATCTTGATTAAATAACATACAATGATCATTAAAAACAAGTTTCCAATCATTTTTATATTTATTTAGAATTTTCAAAAATTCATATTGACGTGGATGCATTATAAGACTTAGGGTGATTACAATCTACCCCCCTAAAAAAAGATTTCGTCCTCGAAATTTAAATAAGAAGTACTTGAGCAATGTGTCCAATCAATCTGTCGTAGCGAATAGATCTGGGTATTTCTTCTGAATCTCACTCTCAAGCTCCCAGGTCACTTCCTCCAGGTTATGATGCCTCCACAGGACTTTGACTAAAGGAATGTCCTTAGTCCTGAGACTCTGCACCTTACGATCAAGGATCTGCACTACTAGTTCCTCGTAAGTAGCATCATCTCAAAGTATGATCTCGTCCAGATGTAAAATATGAGATGGGTCTGGTTCGTACTTTCGGAGCATCAAAACATGGAACACATTATGTACCGAGGACAATCTATTCGGCAAATCCAGCTTATAAGCACATGCACCAACCCGTCTAATGATCTCAAACGGACCAATGTACGTGGTGCTAGCTTCCCCTTCACTCCAAACCGTTTGATTCCCTTTTGTGGGTTGATCTTCAAAAATACCTGATCACCGATCTGAAACTCTAGAGGTCTTCTCCTCCTGTTAGCATAACTCTTATGTCTGCTCTATGCTGTAACTAATATCTTCTGGATTTGCTTCACCTGTTGGTTCATCTCCTCAATCAACTCGGGTCCAGTGAGTACCTGGTCTTCAAACTCTGCCCAACAGGATGGTGATCTACAAGGTCTGCCGTACAGTGCCTCATATGGAGCCATCTTGATGCTTGCCTGATAATTGTTATTATATGCAAACTCGGCAAGATGTAGATGCTTATTCCAACTTCCTCTGAAGTCTAGGGCACATGCTCTCAGCATATCCTCCAATATTTGTATGACCCTCTCTAACTACCCATCTGTCTATGGGTAAAAAGGTGTGTTCGTGGTCAATCTACTCCCTAATTCCTTCTGTAGACTCTGCCAGAACTGAGATGTGAATCTGGAGTCTCTGTCTGACACTATGGTACTGGGAACACCATGCAATCACACAATCTCCCGCACATAAAGCTCTCCTAGCTTACTCACTGCATCAGTAGACCGAATAGGTAGAAAATGTGCTACCTTAGTCAGTCGATCTACTATGACCCAAACAGTGTCTTCCCCCTTATGACTTCTCGATAAGCCGCTAACAAAATCCATCGCTATACTGTCCCACTTCCGTTCAGGAATCGGAAGTGGCTGTAATAAACCCGATGGTTTCCTGTGCTTAGCCTTGACCTGTTGACAAGTCAGACACCATGAGACATATTTGGCAATCTCCCTCTTCATGCCTCTCCACCAGAAGGTTTTCTTCAAGTTCTGGTACATCTTGTTGCCCCCTGGATGCATAGTGTACTTACTCAAGTGTGCCTCATCCATTAGGATTCCTTTGGCTTGTCCAGAACTGGAAACACATAGTCGGTTTCCTAATCTCAACGCACCCTCTATGTCGAGGCGAAAATCAGTGTGTTTGCCCTCCTTGACGCCCTTTATCAGCTCTGTAATCCATACATCAGATTTCTGTTCATCTCTGATCTGGCGTAAGATGTCTGGCTGGCAAGTAACTGCATACAGATATGCTCGTGTATCATTTGTAGCTACACCCAGATTATAGTCACTAATCAGCTGATACATCTGGCCTACTTCATCCCTCCTGCTCAACTTCCTACTAAGAGCATCGGCAACTACATTCAACCTGCCAAGATGGTAGTGCAGCTGAAAATCATAGTCACTAAGGAACTCAATCCACCTTCTCTGCCGAAGGTTCAGTTCCTTGTGAGTGTATATGTACCTGAAGCTCTTATGGTCTGAGTAGAGATCAAAACTCTCACCATATAGATAGTGCCTCCATATCTTCAGCGCAAACACAATCGCTATAAGCTCCAGATCGTGCATAGGATAATTTAGCTCATGTGGCTTCAGCTGCCGTGAAGCATAAACCACTGGTTGTCCTTGCTGCATCAGCACTGCACCCAATCCGCTAAGGGATGCATCAATGCACAAAGTATACCTCACACCAGGGGTAGGTGTGATGAGTACCGGTGTTGTAATCAACCTCTGCTTAAGCTCTTGAAAGGACTTCTTACACTGCTCACTCCAAATGAATTTCTTGTCCTTTCTAGTTAGCTTAGTCATTGGACCCGCTAATTTTGAGAAATCTTTAATAAACCTACGGTAGTACCCAGCCAACCCAAGAAAACTCCTAATCTCTGTCACTGTAGTGGGTTGCTGCCAGTCGGATACTGCTCGCACCTTCTTCGGGTCTACTGCTATTCCTTGTGCTGGGACCGCGTGACTAAGAAACTTGATCTGCTTCATCCAGAAATCACACTTGCTAAACTTGGCATATAATTTATTCTGCCTCAGTGTTTCCATATTAGTCTACAAGTGTCGTATGTGCTCAGTCTCTGATCGGGAATATACCAGAATGTCATCAACAAATACTACTACAAACTGGTCAAGAAAACGACTGAATATTCTATTCATTAGGTCCATAAACGCGGCTGGAGCATTAGTCAAACCAAATTGCATGACCGTGAACTCATATGGCCATACCACGTCCTGAAGGTTGTCTTCTGTATATCAGACTCCCGGATCATCAACTGATGATACCCTGACCTCAGATCTATCTTGGAGAAGTACTGTGCTCCACTGAGCTGATCAAAGAGGTCATCAATCCGTGGTAAAGGGTATCTGTCCTTAATAGTAACACTGTTCAGCTTCCGTTAGCCTATGCATAGCCTCATGGAACCTTCTTTCTTCCTCAAAAATAGGACTGGAGCTCCCTATGGCGACTCACTCTGTCTGATGAATCCCTTTGCCATGAGTGCGTCCAATTGAGTCTTCAACTCTATCAACTCCACAGGTGCCATCCTATAGGGTGGAATAGCGATGGGATTAGTGCCAGGAGGCAACTCAATCTTAAACTTTACTTGTCTGTGAGGTGGAAGTCTAGGTAGATCCTCTAGGAAAATATCTATGTAATCCTGTATCACAGGAATACTGTGAATATCTGTGGTCCCCTCTGCATCCTCATCCACTAGCTGCCTAAAGTCTCCCTTCTGTTGAATGGCATACAATAAGGCAAGTGTAGGACTCCTACGCAGTCTCCGAATATCCCCATCAATCCTTAAGGTCTCTCCTGATGGCAACTGTATAGTGATTCTCCTCCTCTGGCAATCAATCTGTGCCTGATATTGGGTCAACCAGTCCATTCCCAATATCACGTCATAGCCACTAAAATGAAGTAAACAGAGATCAACAGGAATCTGCTAGTCTCCAAATCTAAACTCAACTCCACAATACTTCCTTGAGTTCACTGTCTCGCTTATTGGTGTGGCAACATCCAATGGTACTGCCAATGGGCTCGTGACAAGTCTCAATTTACTCACCAAATCTTGTGAAATAAAGGATCGTGTGGCACCAGAATCAAACAAGACATGCACAGCAACACCAAACAACAAAAACATACCATCACCCGCAGGAGTCAGGCCTGTCTGGGCCTCTGCTACATACAGTCTGGCCTGCTCTCTCTATCTCGTCTGGGACCGTGTCTGCTTCTGCTGCGGCTGACTACTCTGTCCCTGCCCTGACTGCTGTTGTACTGGTGCTGGAGCTCTGGTAGGGCAATCTCTAACCATATGTCCCTACTGACCACACGAGAAGCACAGTCCTAACTTTTTGGCCTACTCTTTCTGCTCGGTGCTAATCTGACCTGATACGGGCCGCTGCTGCTGCCCTAAAGTTTGGGCTTGACCACTAGCAGTAGGTACTCCAGATGGTCGTCATCGGTCTCTCCTCTGCTGCAGGGCTCCAGACGTCTAACCTGAATACGGTCTCTTCTGTCTACTCTTGAGCAACTGCCCAAACTCTATGTCTCTCTCTACATGCTAAGCCCGCACAACCGCCTCTCTAAAAGTAGTCAATCTCAGAGGCGTGATCATTCTCCTAATCTTCATCCCCAAACCCTCTATAAAATTTTCCGTCTTCAGCAGCTCATCTACTACCATCTCTGGACAGAATCTCAACAACTCTATGAACCTGTGCTCATACTCTGTCGTAGTCAATGTCCTCTGCGTCAGCTTGATAAAATCTGATCGCATCTGAGACCTCCGCGCTGACGAGAAGAAAGTATCATAAAATAGTGCTTGGAACTCATCCCAGGCCATCACTGTCTCATCAATGGTTGGATCTGCCACTATCATCCTCCACCAGTGGTAGGCTGGTCCCACCATCTGATGTACTGCCAAAGCTACTCTCTTCTGTCCAGTCACTCCTAGCAACGTCAGATGCTTATCCATCTCTATGAACCATCTATCTGCTGCAATAGGATCTGCATGTCCCTCAAACTGGCTAGGACGCAGCTTCTGAAACTCTATAGCTAAGTCCTTCTACTCTTTATCATAACTAGCGGACTTGCTAGCCGTTTGTGCTGGACTCTCTAGGGGTACTATCACTGGAATCGCTGCCTCATCGGGTACAGACGTTGGTGTAGACGTCTATGCAGGTACTGGAGGCTGAAAAGACTCTGTCAGGTACCGGCTCGTCATGGGCCTGTCCACTGCCCTATCCACTACTCTCTGAATCATGTCTCAAAGTACATCTGGTGACACCGTAATGGCAGCTGGAGCAGCCGATCCGGTAACACCCTCCTCTGTCTGTACTGGCTCCTCAGTAGCCTCACCCCTAGACCTACCCCTACGGGGTCTGCCTTGTCCTCTAACTCTCAGCATTATCTTCAAGTCAAAAGCACACTTTCAGTATCCAACAGTGTAATCATAATATAGTAGAAAATTCAATAGTTTAAATGAATATAACTGCATTTCTACTTTAAGCTGGATACCATGACTTGTGTTAATAGCCATTCGTTTCAACTTGCCTATACCCTTCGCGTTCATCGTGCTAATGTGACTCTAAGTTTATGTCTCTAGGTTCGCGATATGTTTCAATGGCCTAGGGTTTTATGCTTCTAAGTCGACAACATTTTATTCAATTATGCGTACAGGAATTTGTGTGTCAATACTCAAAATAGTGATATCACATATATCCAAAGCAAACACCCAACAATCAACCAAACAATGCACGCTGGCATAATGGAATCCCTGTTCCATTACGACTATATATATATATATATATTTATGCCAAAACCTGGTCTCTAAGGATGACGCAAGACCCACCGTATGCAACCGTCCCATACTAGTAGAATACAATGCGTGCAAGTTCTTTCAAAGAGTCTGTTCATCGCCCATTACAATTTCGCAAGTGTCTCGCTCCTTAAAGCAGACGCAAGACCCACCATACGTGACCGTCCCATACCAATAGAATACATTGTGTACATGTTTTGCTCAAGAATCGATCACTCACCATACATGGTCCGTCATTCTTCGAGTCTAGGATTCCTCCATACCCCCAAATCCCTATGCGTCTCATACCACATAGAAACCCAAGGATACAGGATCCTCTTAAATCGAGTCATGACCAAAAACAAGTGTGCGTTTTCACAATATAAGTCTCTAGCTTATGTCCTAAAAGGTTTTATTGAGATCCACTGTCTTCAAGACATTACCCGGTCTTCCCTAAACCTAGGGTTACAAGACTTGAATTGTTGACTCAAAAGTTAAGTCGCCAATCCGACTCACTCTCACTTCTATGTGACGCCTTCAGTCTCAAGTTCCCCGGATTCTTTCCAAAGTAGCGCAACACTCGTAGAGAGTAAAACTCAGCCTGCAGGGCTACTATCCAAAGGAAGGGCATCACTCGTAGGGAGTAAAGCCTCCACCTATAAGGCTACTATCCAATGAAAGCGCATCTCTCGCAGGGAGTAGAACTCCATCTACAGGGCTACTACTCGTACTCAAATCCGTCTGCGAATGGTAACTTGAGCACCTGACATCACCTAAATCTTTTCTAGACTTCTAGCCACATAATCACTAGTGAATTTCTTTTATTAACTCTCTTTTCAAAAACAAATCAGATCGAAATCATTTCCAGTGAAAATTAATCCGGTGAAATTTTTTTTTCATTTCAATAACATTATTTTAAAAACAGTTCCATCTGGCATTACTTGGCCAGGAAAAATCCAGTCATGCCCAGTGCTGTCGAACACTGAACTCTGATACCAAAACTCTGTCTCACCCCGACCCCCGGACCGGACATCATGTCTGTCAATCTGAGGCCCTGCCGTCGAGCATCGCACGGTTCCAAACTCGACGCGGGGTCCGCCAAGGCACCGGGCGTGCGACATTTATCATCAATCTTTCCATCAACCTCTATACACGAGGTTTAAATCATTTCTTAGTTTCAAATAATCATTTTATTCAAGTTTCACTTAGCAATTAATTTAAAATCAAATTCACCAGATGTTCAAAATCATATTTATACTAGAAATCAAGATAATAGTAGCGGAAGCACTTTTCAAATCAAATCTTTTTAAATCATTGAACACTGTTTAGCAATACCATAACTAGAAATCATCAATTTATCACTCAAGATAAAAACAACGTTTAAGATGGTAAAATAGTCCTGTATATACATATACAAAAAGTATGATACATGACCCTACGGTTCAAATTCAAAATATACATCATAAAAACTGTACAAAACAGAGAGTTAGTTTAACAAAAATATCACACACTCTCTCTATACATCCTCCAGTCTCCGGTCTGCATCCTCACTGAGCGCGAGGCTCATGAGTACCTGTAAAATAAAAATGGGGTGAGCTCGAAAGCCTAGTGGATCTCCCCTACACATCAATAGCATTATACAAACGAACATACGAAACATGCAAACAGTTTCAAATCATTAGGGGCATTTCAAACACTTAGTCAGTTTATCCGTTGCACTCTAATATCAAGAATTTACCATCTGATATTAGGAATTAACCGAAAGAGTGAACCACCCTCGGTATCCCAATTGTGGTCCTAAACACAATCAGGCACGACATCTTTATAAAACAGAAGCCTACCTCTGAGACCACGACCCAAGAAGATATTGAAACCAAGGAAAAAATCATCCTGACTTTCCAAATTCGAGGGTCTCATACGGTCGCTCGCAGTTTGGCCTAGTTGGGGATACCCACGATGATGTCCAGGACATCCGGAGAACCTCAACGCGATGTGCCACCAGTGCCCATCCATCGCCTCGGTACGTGGAGTTCTTAATAAACCTTAAATGTTCTTTAGTTTCACAATCATAGTTTTCATTCCACATAGCATATAGACATGCTCATTCAAAATACTAACCTAAGCAAAGAAAGCAAATAAACACCAAGTTGGTTATAATATCCTAGTAGTAGAAAGCGAGTAACCAGTCATCAGGATATCATGTCAATCAATCCACCCAAGGCATACATTCCTAGCATGATACTAAGTACAAGAATTTAAACATAAATCATATACCGTATCCTACATCCGCATAATACTAAAGAGTGAGGAAGAGACAGTCAATCCACCTGTACATGCCAAAACGCCGTTGGATCGTCACCCCTCGCACTGCAGCCCAATACTGTCAAACTACATCATTAGATGGTAATGATACATTATTTTGGGCCTTTAATACACATCTAACCCGACCCTAAGGGTCCGTTATCAATCGGTGCTTTAGAGTGTACACAAAACACTCCAAAAGCACAATTTGCATCTATCGATGGCAGTCGATCTTGTGTGGACCACAGTTTACACACATTTTCTCACTAAATAATGGGATTTCACATGTGTACACCATACTTGTGATTCCTAATCCAGTTTAACACTTAAATCTAGTTTATTGGACACCCAACAATCATTAAACACATAAACCAACTAAGGAATTGTTGTTTACATTGTTTATTCACCAAAACCCATTGATTCAAGTCTTAAAAACGGGATTTCCTTTCAATGGAATCTCCTCCTTCAATTCAATAACCACACAACCATTCTAAATCCATCATACTAGTGTCTAAACACACACACAATGAAATGAAAAGGGCTTAACACGTTTGGCTTGGTTTTTAGCCATTAAACGCACCACACAAAGTTCTTAAACGGATCTTCATCATATTGATTCACCAACCATTAATAGCTACTCTAGATGCTCAAAAGAAATCAAAAACTCACCTTCAAACCGCCTCTTGTTGCACCTTCAACCATTAATAGCTCGCACACGGTCCATGGTCGGTGTGAGACGGACCTCGATCCTTAGACAAATTTTTCTTCATGGACCTCGATCTTCACTTTATAGACCTCGATCATCCCTTTATGGACCGCAGTCGGCACTTTACGGACCGTGGTCACCATGTGACTTAGTTTCTCTTTTCGATGATATTTCCACTGATGACCGCGGTCTTCCTACAAGAACCGTGGTCTACAGTGTGTTTTTCCCATTTTCCAGATTTTTCTCACCACAGACAGCGGTCGGTCTCAGGTGGACCGCGGTCTGTGCGTGATTGTTCCCAATTTCACAATTTTTGCGCATTTCTAGCTATCTGAATGTTCTAATTTATTTTATCTTGATTAAATAACATATAATGATCATTAAAAACAAGTTTTCAATCATTTTTATATTTATTTAGAATTTTCAAAAATTCATATTGACGTGAACGCATTATAAGACTTAGGGTGATTACAATAAATAAGTGTTTTAAAGTTAAACCCATTTGCTACATACTACACCTAACTATAAGAGACAGGTGTAATGGACGGTGTAGTACACCCACTATTAAACCCCATTGTAGGTGCTCTTACACACTTTCTAAAGGGATCATCAGATTACTTTATGAGTTAATTACTGAAAAAAGGTATATTGGATTGTTTGTAAATGGAACATTACTTTCCAATTTGTTGGTTTAGCACATGTGCATGTGGCACTTTGGATAATTTGGATCATTATATTTTTCCAAGTCTTTAATTTAAAATGTTTTCTTTTTAGCATTTTTCCCTACTCACCTTTCAAAGAAAGATGTTTGACCAATATTTTCTTTATATGCAATCCCTTATTTAAATGTGCTCTTTAATTAAATGTAATAATTTTTAGTACCTACCCAACTATGCAATGTTTTCAACTTTGTTAAACAAGTTACACGAGCACCCTTGATTCAAAATAAGATGTTGATCAACAATAAATTATTAAATGTGCAAACTCTAACTCATTCTTATGTTATTTCATCATATTTATTTAAGAAGTAAGTTGTATGCGAACAAACATTAATTAGTTGCACTTGATAAGATTAAGAATTCAGAACTTCTATATATGTTAACATGATATTGAGTTCATTAAAAAGCTTAATGTTTTATATGGGCCACACTTTAAAATAAACATGTCATTTTTAATATTCATTACAACGCAACAAATATGATACTAGGAAGTTGTTTGACTAATTGTTAATGATGTAAGCAATTTGACTAATCCCACCCAATTCAATTTAATTTGACCAGTTTAGCTTGGGGTGGGTTTAATCAATTAATTAGGTTGGCCAAGTTAACATTACAATAACTTAATCAGATTTGGTCGGGTTGCGATTTATGCTTGAAAAGGTTGGATCAGACTCAACCCGACCTGATTTACTCACACAAACCCAAAGCTTAGCTAATTTTTTCTCCAATTCTGTCATTATGTCATGTAGTACGTGCTTCTCCAGGAGCTTGCTACTTCTTCTTCATCTTCTTACTATTCTTTACGACTGCCACTACTTTTTTTTTTCTTCTTCTTTGTGCTTCTTCTTCGTCCTCTTCTTCTGTTGTTATCTCTTTTCTTTTTTCCTAGTGCCTTTTCTCCTCAGAAGATTCCTTCAATTTTTGCAACTTTCTTTTTCTACAGTTGAAAATTTTTTAGTTTTTTTGTTCAAATAAATTAGAAACTATGGCCCAACCTAATCGACCTAACCTAACCTAATGTTTGTCCGCTTTGGCGTATTTTTTCGTAGGTTGGCTAGCCTTATGTAGTTTTTTATGCCTGCCATCCATGTCGAGTCAGGTTGGGATGGGTTGGGTTTCAATAACAACCCCAACCTCCTTTAAACCCTGCTAACGGTCCTTAGTTATAAGTTCAAATTAAACAATTAAACCACTTTTAGCTCACCCTATCCATCTTATGTAACATATAAACTAAACACGTTTAAGTCACAAATTATACTTGGAATAGCAGTAATCAAAATGACCCTAGGACGACTAACAGATCTTCTAGTAATAATTACTTTATTAGGCAAAAGGTCGAGAGGCACAACGTTCAGTTTTTATTTAATTCTTGCAAGCTTCCTCATTTAGGGGCATATATTGTTGCCTCATGTCTTCTTTGAACATCTACTAATTAATTTCATACACAAGCACCGAAGGTTGGTTGTCTTGAAATAAATTTACTTTGAGCCAATCTAAAAACTTTTAAAAAGAGTGATCGAATAACTTCAGCGTATTTTTCATCATTATTTCAAACTAAATGGAAGGACATAGACAAAATCGTTCAATGCGAAAGTGTGACGACCCACATTTTTGACATCGGATTGACGGATCCGATATATATGTACTCTATGTATTTTCTGAAATTATAATGAGAAAATACAAAATTTTCTCCAATTTTTCATAATTTTGGGTTAATTATTAAAGGAAACGAAAATAATCCAAGAAAATACAATTTTAAGGAGAAAACACACAAAAATATTAGGAAAATATGTTTTCTTGAGGAAAATAATTTATAGGATTAATTTATGAATTTTTGGAGTAATTATCAGATTTTTAGAATGATGAATGTAATTTTTGGGTGAAAAATATGATTTTTGAGAAAATTATTCAATTTTTGAAGAAAATAATTAAATTAAAGATGAAATGTTGTATAATATTGGTATTTTGATGGAAAATGATGAATTAGACGATTTTTAACAATTTAGAAAAAAATGTGAAATTTGATATATAATGCATATATATAAGTATATGTAGTGGTGAAATAAACAAAAGAAAAAATTTAAAAAAATAAAAAAAATAAAAAAGGGGGCAGATCGGCCACACGGGCCGTCCGACCCGTGTGGGCCAAAACTGGCTCGAGCCCGATGCGCCAAAGGGGCATGGGCCGGCCCGTCCGCCTGGACCGGCCCATGCGCCCAAATGAGCCTTTTCCCTTGTGTTTTTGTCTGTTTGTGCAATTTTTGAGCGATTTTTTGACAAATTTTCAGTATCTTTTAGCCATTTTTGAGCACAAAAACCATGGGAACACATGGTTTATGATCCATGGTTTTGGCCATCACTTCATGGCCTCCATTGTGGCCAATCCAAGCTGCCAACTGAGCATCCAGCATGTGATGTTAAGTGCCACCTGGAAGCCACATGTCACCTACACCTTTGCCAACCAAGCATCCCTATGGAACAAAAAGACATTCTTGAGCTCAAACTTTAGAATTTTCAGATTCTGTAGCAAACTTTCCCAGCTGAGATCTCCCTCAATTCTCCACCAAATCTTACAAACTATAGCTTGATTTGAAACTGGGACCACCACCTACAAGGTCCCACAAGTAGTTTGCCCAGTCTTGGAGCCATCTGAAGCAGAAAACATCAAGAAGAGGGTTGTCCACACTGTTTAAACCCAGAAAAATCAGGAAGTATGTGCTGGAACCACTTTTGAAGCCTTGGACCTTGGCCATTTCCAGCTCCTTTTTTAAGGTAAAATGGTTCATTCCCCTCATTTTCATTTGTACTTTGATCTTCAAGAGTTAGAAAGTGAAAAATAGGGTCTTATGCATGATTTTAGAACCCTTTAAGTTGATTACTTACTAACTGTTACAATTGTGTAACAGAGTCAGTTGGAGCAACCTTGAGAAAGTTCACTCTTGAACCACTCTAGGCACGTCCTTAAGGTAAAAATCCATCATTCTACTCTTTATCATAAGTATTAAAGTGTCAAGGTGGTAGAAACGAAAAATTAGAACGTTCAATGTGTTTTATAAGTCACTGTCGCTAACTGTTAGACATACTGTTGCAACAATGTCGACAGAAAGAGTTTGAGACTGGAGGAAGAACTATATTCGAGACACCTAAAGGCACCCTTTTAGACTAGAACCTGTAACACCTAGTAACTTCGTGATCGTGTCACGTCGTGAGTGAACACGAGATGAACAATAATAAATGAATTAGAATCATGTACAATTTAAATACAGATGTAGACTATGCTTAGGAGTAAATAAATTATTTCATAGCTCACTTGCACTCGTGCGAAGGTGCGAGTGATGCAAAAATGAAATATATCATTTGACCAAAAATAATAATAATACTAATAGTATGACAAAACTATATTTTATGTTTTATAGATATATATAAATAGCTAAAATAATTATTTGATGTTTATTATGATTAGTGTAGGAAAAAAATAATAACAATAATAATAACAACATGGTAACACATATACATTTATAATAAGGTTTATACATTAAGATGATTGGTATGTATATATATATATATATATATATAGCAAAGAGATAAAAATATATATCATTGTAAACTTATCATAAGGTTTTATGTATACCCATTAACATGATTAGAGAAAAAAAAAAAAGAGAATAATATATATATACATATATATGTCAATACAGATTAAAATAGATATATATGTATATATATGTGCTTGGAAAAAAGCTATAGTAAGGTTAGTTATATACAAATTGACATGATTAGAAAAAAAAAAAAAAAAAAAGAAGAATTTCTAGAAAATCTGAGGATTGAACCAGAATACTCTGGTTTTGGCCGAGAAAAAAAAAAGAAGAAAGGAAGGTGAAAGAAGAACCTGGAGAAATTAGCTGCAGACGGTGAAGAAGAACATAGAACAGAAGCAGTGTGCGTTGAGCATGAAAATATGGAGTGATGTTTTCGGTTGGGAAGAAGATGAAATAGAAACCAAAAACCTCTGGTGGTGGTGCTGCTGAACCGGGAGCCACGAACAGAGGATGAAGCCGGTGCTCTACTGGTATGGTGCGGCTGCCATTGCAGCTGCTGCTACTGTTGCCGCCGAACGGAAAAGAGGAAGATGAGAGTGCTGTGCTGAAGGGGAAGAAGAACTGAAAAGAGGAAGAAGAAGAGGCTGCAGGTGATGTCGATGGGTGAAACGGATAGAGGAAAGAACCGATAACAGAACAACAGTGCTCTGTTGCTGTTGTGATTGCTGCGGCCCGACGAACTCAAGAAGAAGGACGGCATGAAGCTGCCCGTGTGTGAAGAAGAGGAACAGAGCGAATGAGGTTTTGTTGCTGTCGTTGCTATTGCCTCAGGCAGCTGCTGGTGGTGGTGGTTGAGGTAGAGAAACGAAGAGCGGTGTGCTCTTTTGTGTGAGGATGACGCTCTGTTGCTGCTGCTACTGCAACTACAACTGCTACGAATTGGGTTGTTGCTACTTGTTGCCGGTTGTTGTCCGTGAGGCAGAGGAAAGGGTGAGCTGAACACTAAGAAGATGGAGGGGGGGGGTGGTGTGCAGCAGCTGTTGCTAATGGTGAGTTACAGCCGGACAAACAGAAAAACCAAGCCTTGGAGTCATCAAAACAGAGGAGGAATAGGAGCTGTGGTAAATGACGAACAGAAGAGAAATGGTAAGCTGCTGCTGCTGCTGAATGTGGAAAATGAAGAGGAAGAAGAAATCTGGTAGAGGAAAGAGCAGCAGTGGTGCGGCAGTTGTGGTTACAGTTACAGCTGCTGCTGTTGTTGCCGCCAAACGAGAAGGAGATGATGAAGCGAGGAAGAGAAAAATAGAGCAAGGAAACATAACAGTGATGTTCTGTTGCAGCGTGCTGCTACTGTCTCCGCTGCGAAATAATGGCGAGGGACCGAGCTGTCGTAGCACGTAATGGAGAAGTCGTGCTGCTGTGGACCACGAACAGAGGAAGGGGAAAACAGAGGGAGATGGGGCTATGTCCTGCTGCGCGAACCGTGGTCGTCCCTATTGCAGAATGAAGAATGAAGCTGGATTTTGGTTTTGAGGAGACTTGAATCACGACTGAAGGGAGCTGATCAAACTGATGATTTTGAATGTGCATGATTGGTTGGGCTTGGATTAAGATTGTTAAATGTGCTTAATGTTACTGAACATGCTTAATCTTATTGGATGGAAAATTAGACAGAACTGAGCTATGGAGCTGTAGAAGAAGAAGGTTTAAACTGAAATTGTGGGTGCTGCTGGTTAACTGCTATAGTGTTCGCGCAATGAAGGAAATGGCGAAAGTTTCAATCTGAGCGAAGGGCAACATGAGACAAAGGAAAGTTTCAATCTGAGCGAAGGGCAACATGAGACAAAGGACTTCTTCATTGGTGTCCTGCGCGAAGAAGACAATGCGAGGTATATTTTGAATTTTAAATTTTTAAATAGTAGAGAATCTATTTTGATGATTTTCAATACGAAAGAAAAATGGAATTAGAAATTAGAAACTAGATGCAAATAGGAATTGATTAATGCAACTACAAAGGCAATTTAGGAATATTTTTTTAATAATTTAAATTAAATAAATTTAATATCAGACTATTTATAAATGGTAGAACATAAGGATTTATTGATTTAATAAAATTAAAGTAATTAATCTTTTAAATTAGGATTAGAGAAATGGTTTTACAAACTATTAATAGTTACACTTAATGTTAAAAGTTTAAAATTCAATAATTTAAATTAGTTAAAAATATGAAAAATAAGCTTTAAGAGTTTAGAATCTTTTATAAGAAAATAATAAAACCTTAGGCCTTGAAACTAAACTTAGGTAGTGTTTGGTAACTCTTATTAAAACCTCTTATTTTAATTAGTCTTATTAAAACAGAGCTTTGAAAAAATTAGAGTGTTTGATAACTTAATTTTTTTCCTCTTA
>JAJIYU010008276.1:0-18154 GCA_030144865.1 Tinospora cordifolia | reverse complement strand
CCGCAACCCGACCACCCAAAAAACTTCGCACCCCCCCCACCCCCCCCCCCCGCCCCCCCCCCCCCCCCCCCCCCCCAACCATTTGTAGACATATTACCAACAAGATCTCATGAAAAAAAAAGAAAAAGAAAAAGAAAAAAAAGCTTTCCTTCAAATCCATGCTTCAAATGTGCTTGGCATAACATCATCCCATATGCATTTTTTATGCTTGGCGTAAAAAACTACTTGGCTTGCTTTCACCAAGAACACTAAGTTCTCTAGAAGAGCATAACATTATCTCACATGCATACTACATTACCCATCCCTAAATGAATAAGGCTTTGTGTCATTTTCGTCTGTGGGGTTATTTTTTTCATAAGTTGAATTGTGAGTGCATTAAATGCCAGTTTTGTCATTTGAATTTCAGACAATTGGTTTCACAGGTTTATAAGCATTTTATCTCGATGCATCCAAGCAATGATTTCTATTGCACAAATTGTTGCAGGTATTTGGGGCAGAATATTCTCTGATTTGCAAGATTTTTAAATACAAAAAACCATATATTTCATTCATGGATGGTGTGACAATGGGTTTTGGAGTTGGATTATCAGGTCATGGTCGCTATCGAATTGTCACTGAGGTATTATTGATTCATATTTCAGATCCTGCAGGATGACACCTATTCTATATTTCTTTAATGGTTTCAGTTTTCTATTACAATAATGGTTGGTTTCTGTGGTTTTATTCTAGAAAACTCTTCTTGCAATGCCAGAAAATGGAATTGGTTTGTTTCCAGATGTTGGATTTGCTTACATAGCTGCACACACTCCTGGAGAAGGATCAGTTGGTATGTCCTCATCTTTGTAACATATTTACTCATTCACATTATATAGTAGATTGTTACAACTTGCATTCCCATATTGTTAAGCGTATCTGTGCCCTGTAAGGGCATAACCGGAGCATTGACTTAGCATTGCGCTTTAGCCTTTCTTGACTATTGTATTATCTTCTCGTTGGGATCTTTTCTAGAAACTTGCAAGTATTAGAAGGAGCCTTTAATTTTCCCAAACCTTTAATGTTGCATTAACTCTCAATTTAATTTTAATAATCAAGGCGATGTCAAAAATAAATAATATGTCAAATTAACTTCCTTATTGTGATATTGTTATTAAATCTTTGTTGTAGTCATTATCTTTACTCTCTGTGAACCATTTAATGTCACATTAACTCTTAATTTGATTTTATCAATTAAGTTGATTTAATGAATTAAAAAAATATGTCAAATCCACTTCTATATTGTGATTTATAAGATTGTTTTTAAATTTCTCATTTTAATTTCTGGGCTATGAAATTGTGGAATTCCTTTTAGTGATAAAAATGATAGAATTCAGTGCAATGCCTCCATTTTCTCAATGAAATTTTGACTTAGTCACGTAGAGATGTCCATAGTCAGTCCATTTACATTTATTTTTTATATTTTATTTATCTTGTTCTTTTTGCAAAAGTTCTGAGGATCTGGGCTCTGCATTTTGCTTCAATTTATTATTTGCTCCATTTTGATGATGAACTACATGCCTTTTAAGTAGTTTAGCCTTCTTGTTTACTTCCATTGGATCTGTTTAATATACATTCCTTTAAATGTATTACATATATATATATATATATATATATATATATATATATATATATATATATATATATATATATATATATATTTGGTTCTGCCTGGCTCCTCATGTTTGTGCATTTGTTTGACACAGTTCGGTTAATATGATACAGGTGCTTATCTTGGCTTGACGGGTAAAAGAATTTCTTCTCCTGCGGATGCATTATTCGTTGGTCTTGCAACTCATTATGTGCCTTCAGGAAAGTTGGCATCATTGAAGGAGGCCCTTCTTGCTTTTACCTTGTAGGTATCAAATCACCTTGGCATTTATATTTCATCATTTCAATGCCGTGAAACTTAAGTTAACTTAAATTAATCATCATCTAAAAGTATATGTTTATTAAACATCTCTGAATATCTCTTTGTGATGGGAATGGCTCTTTGTTTCAACTCTTTTATTTATTTATTTTTTAATGGAGTTCTCTCTTTTGCACAAAATTGTTGAGTTGTCTTCATCTTTGTTAAACAAATCAAAAAGTTTTCAGCAAAGCCTCAGTTATTTTATCATGTTAGATTTTTACTTGACTCACTTTCCATTTCTTCACCCAGTGAATCCAGTTATTATTCTTATTATTATTGGTGTTCTGAAAGTTGAAACCAACAATGGTTCTATCATCATGCTGAATCTTGTATTGTTGGCATTGTTATGCCAATTATTTGAATATAATTTATATTCATTAAAGTCGGCTTATTGCTTATGTATGCTAATTATTTGAATATAATTTATATTAATTTCTTCCATATCATGCATTCATAGTTCTGAAGATCCACACAAGGATGTTGGGACACTTTTGGAAGACTACAGGAAGGAGCCTGAATCAGAGTCCCAGCTGAAGTTGCTTTTACCTCAAATAGTTTCATCCTTCAGTTCACATAAGTCTGTTAATGAGACAATAGAAGAGCTTAAGAAGCATCAGCAGGGCACAGACGCAACAGGTATGGATGCTAAGTTGGAGTTGCATCAAGAAAGTTTAAAAGCAATTGATGACTCCAGTGGTGTTCCATAGTTTTAAAGATGAATTTATGTGGTATTTGTGGCTCATCTCAATAAAGTCATTTTTCAACATATTGGATCAGCTACATCCATATTTTTGCATTTGATAGTTAAATATTTATTGTTTCATTCTCCTTTGAACAGATTAGAATTAAAATAAAATTGAGTTACCGGCAACTGAAATGTGTAGATTCAAGAATGCTAGGTAATAGGTGCGCACAGGGTGCCAGCGGACAGTATTATGTAAATTACAAAGTGTCAAGTTTTATTATTTAAGAAAAAAGGAAAAAAAATAACGTGGAAAGTGCCAAAAAAGACAAAATCAATTCGAAAGTGGATGAAGAAGGCATCAATCCTTAGTTCATGGTTTTATACAGCTTCACTTCATGTAGTACTAGAATGATGGTCAGAGAGGAAATAATAAATATTTTTTATTTAATACTAGGAAAAATTTATAAAAAGGAGAGGCAAGGTCTTTACTTGTATCCCCAATTTTGAGGTACCCTCCCTGGTCAGATTCTAATTTATAGACTCAGTGTCTAACTGTAGATTCATCTGCATATATCGTATTTTTTCATTTGCTACTAGTCTAAGGATTACGAATTCCTGCAATTATCTTACGTCATTTCCATATTCCACTGTTTGGGAAGTTCTAAAGCTGGTTTTACAAACGTTCTTTTGACTCTGTCCCTTATGTGTGTTTTTCTCTGAGAGATCAAATCATGCTAGATGATTTAAAGCATCTTTTGAAAATCTTCCTCGTGCCATTCTGTTCCTTTTCTGATGAGTCTCTTCTTGGCTTTTTATTTTTGGGGATCTTGCTTTTTTGCCAGCAAAATAGACATCCTATCTTGACATTGTACAAAAAAAAAAAAAAAATCCTCAGATTCATATCTGTAGTTTAGTTGATTGATGATTTCCTTTTATGCAGTTACAGAATGGGCTAATGAAGCATTGTTAGGGATGGGGAAAGGTGCTCCTTTCTCTCTGTACTTGACTCAGAATTATTTCTCGAGAGTTGCATCTGCACAGGGTAAAAATGACAATGATTTGAGCAAAGTGAGTTTTTGTTTTGGAATGGCTCTGTTTTAAACTTCGCATTAGTCTCTGGTTTATGCATTTTAATTATGTTCCCATTATTGCTTCAATTCAGTTACCTGGTGTGATGAGAGCTGAATATCGCATTGCTGTAAGATCTGCACTGCGGAGTGATTTTGCTGAAGGTGTTCGTGCGGTCTTGATAGACAAGGACCAGGTATGTCATGTTTTATAAACTGTTTATTTATGATCATCTGATGCTATGATTAATTACAGCAAACGTTAAAAGTTTATGCTCTTCATCCTTGGAGCTTTCCATTAAAGTCTTCCATTCCTATTCCATGAACATTTGGTGCAACTATAATGTTGTGAAGTGGTTGAAAACTTGAAATATTAAATTTTGTTAAAATACAGGCATGAGAATAAAGAACATCAAAGCTACTCTCTCTCTCTCTCTCTCTCTCTCTCTCTCTCTCTATATATATATATATATATATATATATATATATCTTATTTTTCTTTCTTTTTTCTTTTTTATTTTTATTCAATCCTCTGCTTGTTGGGCATAAGTATTCTATAGTTCTACATGGATGAAATTCCATTGACCTAGTTAGGCAATTCTTTGGTGCAACTATAATGTTGTGAAGTGGTTGAAAACTTGAAATATTAAATGTTGTTAAAATGTAGGTGTGAGAAGAAAGAACATCTAAGCTAGACCGTGAAAAGTACCAAATTATTAGCCTTTCATGATCATGAGGATTTTTTTTTTTTTTTTGGTTGGTGTAGCAATATTGTGACTATGAACCCCAGCAAATGATCTACTGACACCCAAACATTGTGATTTTAAAATTGTGGGACTTCAGATAACTGACATTTGATGTTTGACAGTGTGACAAGCTAATTGTAATCCTGCAGTTATCAAGACTTCTGAAGCCTGTCATAGAAAACTCTTTTAGCAACTGTCTGGTGATTTGATTTTTCTAAATGAGGCAATCATTGAAGACAAATTCTGATTAACTACTGAAAAGATGATATTTTTAAAAAACATAGCTGTTCTATTTCAAACTTGACTTCCTCAAAATCATAAATGGAGGGATTTCAATAATATTGAGATTTTGAATCAAAGATAAGTCAGGCATCTGACTTAGTTCTAGGCTTTGTTAGGAATTCTCCTTTCTGGGGCACAAAGAATTGCTTCAGTCAGGCATTTGCCTTTGTTTGCTTCAGTCATTCACACTGCGATTCATGGTTCTCTTCTAATTTACTGTTGGATATCCTTGAAAGTCTTGATTTCATGTCTTTGCAGAATCCTAGGTGGAACCCTGCAAAGGTGGAGGACGTAAACCCAAAGGAGGTGGACGCGTTGTTTGAGCCATTCCCCTCAGAAGCTGAGGAACTAACTGTGTGATTATAAGCAGATTAAACTGTACTTCTGTACATAGGCCTTCATTAATAATCACACAATGAGTTCAGTTACTGTAGGAATACAATCAGATAAAAGGAAATAAGTTTGGTATGGGCTTGCTGGAGCAACCCATTGTTGCTGAAATCCTCAGATAAGGACACAAGACAAAGGCTTTGCTTATTTGTTTATTAAATTTTGTGCTTCGACAAATTTGTTGGCAACTTGTCCCTAATATATTAGTAGTTCATCGTTGCTTATGTTGAGGAATGGTCTCTGCAAATTGCTAGAAATCACTTATCTCTTAACCATTTCAAGCCAGTAGCATTCAATTGGTTACATAACTCTTTAGGGGGTTTGGGGATGCGATAATTGTGAGATGAGACTGTAAATGTTAAAGATTATTGTCTTTGTTTCATTATTTGCATGAAAAGTTAGTTTTGGATAGGTAATCTTACCCAAGATGGAATACTATTTTTGGTGAAATAATATTAATTCTTTTATTTTATTCATTTTATTATTTTCAAATAATTCTTTAATATTTTTTTATCAAAACTAGATTTATTTTTGTAAATACATACTTAATTTTTAAAATTTTCAATTAAAATAAAATTTATTATTTTATTAAAATATTTTTTTAATTGAATTTTATTTTTTGGATTTGAATTACTACTTGTTAATAGAATATTCAGTTTTTTTAAATATTTTTATTCTAACTAGTTTTATTTTTAATGTTTAATAATAAATTATACTTTAACATATATTATTGTCTTTTTAAACGAATTTCATTAATTATTTCTACCAAAATTTGACTTTTAATTTTTTATTTTTGTAATAAGAAGATCAAAGCCATCACCAGAAGAGATCCATCATATCAGTATGAGTACACAAAATTCTCATTTACCCCTTCCTTAACTACCTGGGGCCATCACCCACATACATACAATTATCATTTCCCAACAACCACTTGGCAAAGGTGATGCATGGATGCATGCATGGACTTGCTTTCAATTTTAACTTCCTCCCAAGGCTGATTATCAGTTCTAAAAATATTAAGGAAAAACCCACTATTCCGCTCCAGCCTTATGACTCAATAAGTGTAGCTAAGAGGCAATTTGACATGCCCCTTTTCCGTCTAACGACAAAGATGAAGACCTATTCAATGACAAAGACTTGCAGAAAACCATGAAGAAACCTTCTACACCTAGAAAATAATGAGGAATCCTTCTACACCTAGAAAACAATGCCACATTCCTCATGAATTTCTAGCCACTGAGCATGAAAAAAAAAAAAAAAAAAACCTTGTCTAAAATAATCACCATCTGACAGCACAAACACACTGATGAAGAAAAATAAGCCACTTGGGAAGCCTTTCACGTCATGTCCAGCGATTAATCCAATCCCCACCCAAATACTTTTTAACTTTCAAAGCGATATATTTCCCCACCCCACCACCCCACTCCATCCCATTATTGAGCAAGAATAATGAAATCTGAGATGACGAGGAGGGACCTTGAAGGAAAGAAATAAAAGATTTTACAGAGTTTCAAATGATTCCAACTTCCCAAAAAAAGGGCCCACGACTTGAGAGGATTAATGGGATAAAGCAAGGGCAAGACGGATTCATCTTAAATTGACTCAATAATACTTTATAACAAAATGTATTTTTTTTAATCTAAGACTCTGATCAAAGTTACCAAACACAGTAATATATTATCATTAAAAAAATCATGTGAAATTTTCATGTGTAATCAAACTCAATAGTATGATATTCTCATCTTCATATTTTCGTCAGTCATTTTTTAAAAGATTTGATTCTTATTCTGACATAAGAGTTTCCGCATACCAATTACAATCTTAGGGTTGTAGAATTTTATCTTTTTGAAAGTGACTGATAGGATTCTAAATCTGAAAAAGTTATTCAATCAACGAAAACAATATTCTAGTCTTTCGGTAGAACTAGAGCTCTCCAAAACACAGTTCATAAACGATACAACGACTTAACACTATTTATACTAATATTACAAACTTAGGTATTATTAACTAATCATAGTTGGCACCTACCAGTGACCTTAAACCACCTTGACTGAAAAAGAAGCTAAGATTACATGCATAAATCATGATGATCTTCCATTTAGCCACTGCTCCTTAATATTCTGACCCTTTACTGATCAAGCATTAGGTCTCAGAGTATAGAGAATTTTAACAGTTGCAATTCTTTTAACATGCCATAAGATATGTTGCAATCCTGTGTCTGGAACCAAGCTCAATAATATCAAAGGAGCTTTGTTTTTAAAGTGAAGTTGCTGTAAAAAGAGTTCGCCTTAATACAAATCAGCTATGCAACTATAGCAATTAAAAGGGCTAGAACAATATAAATATATTTCATTATTTATATTTGTACCATTTAGAATATAATCCCTCAAAGTTACTCAACTAAACAATTCATTAATTCAAAGATGAGAATGATGAACTTAAATCTATCAATACTATAAACTACACAAGTTTCAGCTATGATAGCAGTACCTGTCAATGGTTCAAAGACAATTGAGTTATGGCTCTTCTGCACTGGGCTTGCAATGAGAGAAATGGCTCCAATTTGAAGTGCAATACTATCTGAATGTTCCTCCAAGAAATGATCTGTCAACTGAAATCCAGGTTTATCAAAGAGGGTATAAAGCTTATTCTGCCTCTTAAAACATTGAACTGGCATACATTTCCATGACTTCAACGCCTTTCTTGTGAGATTTGGCCATAGATGGAAAAATAAAAGAAAGGGCTTTCAAATAGAGGAAAGCCATTTAGGAGCAATCTCCACTCCTCAAGCTCTGTAGAAGTTGCAAGTAACCGCTTTCTTCAGGACTAATAAATCTGCACAAATTCATTTAACAAGATTAATAACCATCTCTTTAAAAGAAATCCAGTAAATATTTAGCCAAGTACTTATAAACAAATGGTTCTTTGTCAATTTTTGTCACAAGTGAATGTCAAAGAAGCTCCTTTGTAAGTAACATCCTGAAACTGTAGAACTTAATTTAACTGGAATGAATGCTTGCTCAAGGATCGTTAGATATGAGAAAAAATATATTACCCATGTCGAAATAAGAAATCAATGATAACCAGAGAACAATTTGGCTTGAAAAACTGTGTCCTTTTTATGATATTGGCAACATGGGTCACTGGGATCAGCCTGAAGCTTTCCACCTCTCCGTCTGTATCATTTACTTAAACTGAATTAATCAACTATGCAAAACGCAGCATGTAGTTCTTTCATTCATGTAAAAGAGGAAAGCTGCAACTGAAAAAAATTTGAACTGCGTGATAAATGCAGATTGTTTTCATTGCTGAGTGAAGCTACATCAAATTGCCTAAAAAAACCAAATATTAACATTGAGGCTGCTCTTCCTCTGGCAGACTTGGAAATTGAGACAAATAGACAACAATAAGAGGCTAAATGGAAGTGTTGGTAATTTTATGGAGATTGTAGTCTGTTAAGAAAGAAGTTGCAAACTCACCTTGATTACTGGGAACAAATCCGTCTGGGATTTTGAGATCATAACAAAAAAGAACATCTCTCTTATATCTATATCCGTCAATATCCATATAAGAAACAGCTCCAACAGGAACAGCTCTGTATGTCAGCCATTTTTTACTTATCAGCTGTATCTCAAATCAGATGTGAAATAAAGAAGATATTCAAAACTAAAATAAGAAAATATAAAAGATAATGAATCTGTTATCGCCAGCAATTGAATCTAATTGGATTGGAAGCTATTTCAAAAGAGGAAACAGTGAAGTAGTTATGGCGTATGTGTAATCAATTTCATATGTCTTTGGTGCAAAGCAAAAAATGTTGAAAACAATCAGATATGTTTTTCAAATTTGATTTCACATTTATTTTCACAGGGTTAAATGCAGTGGGTGACCTAGAACAGCTTATCATCGAATGGTGACTCTTTCGAAATTTAGAAAATTCTCCAATGCAATATGACAGATGACCTAGAATTTTTTCAACTTGGAGATCTTAAGAGTATCATCTTCAAAGTTTCTATGATTTACAAGTGCACTGACAAAATCCAAAATTTTAACTTTTTGCGCACAAGGTGACTTGTATTGCACTAAAACTTTTGCTTGAGCTGGCTGAAAAAAGTAGTGTGGATGTTTCCTCATTTTGAAATTCCATCACATAAATATATTGAGTGTTATGATGTTGAGTATTTTGCATTTGATTACCCAATTTGATTTGTTCATACATTTCATATAAATCAATTCAATCAAACTAAAATTCTAGCACCAGAAAGACAACTGGGAACAAGAAATACAGACGTATTGGCAAGTGATCGTGGTATTCCAGCTTCTTCTTCACATTCTTTCAGAACATTCTCTTTACAAGTGACATCATGAGGCTGCAATGGACAATACAACCACATTAGGCAACATAAGATCCCTATACAACCAATTGAAGGAAATTATGACTAGAGCAGCAAACAATTGGAAAAAGTTTTGCTTAACCGTTAATATGGATTAACAACAGGCAATCAAAACCAACTTTTGCAGTTAAGGATGATTTTATCAAATATTTAATCATTCATGCAACTCACTAAGGCTTGTCTATGAACCACTCAATTTTCCCTTATAAAATTATTCTGCACCATCTCAACCCTCAGAGATATTGACACAAAACTTCTTACTATGCTAGCAGAAACCATCAATCTGATATATGAAGGGTTCTGATCCTCTTCTTATCTTGAAAATTCATATAGATTGAATTACCAGAACTCATGGAATAGCAGAAACCATAGCAGGTCTGGATGTTAAAAAGAAGAACATCAACCTACAAATTTTTTTTTAGTTCGGTCTTCTAAAAACTTTAACAAATAAATGATGAATGATATAATGATATGTGTTGAACCAAAAAGTAACATCAGGGCACAAACCAATCCTCCAGCTACTAAATGGTCAAGCATTCCAGGAAAAGTGGGCTTCTCATTGCTTCTCTTCCCAACCCATAGGAACTTCTCCCCATCCCTATCAACATATCCACACATATGGATGCCATATGCCTAATTTACAAAAATTTGAGAAAACAAAAGAAGAACGTTGATAAGAAATATAAGCCAGAAAGGTATTGGATTTAATTAAGCTTCAACAATTGGAAAGAATTACCTTTTTCACGAATAGTACCAGAAAGGCTCACATTTATTGCGGTTTGATTTTAAGGAATTAGCATGGAAAGTTTTATCATTATACTTGCAGTGTACAAACACACCTTTATTCCAAAGTAAGGAGCAGCAGCACGTTCGAGCGAGAAAAAGACCGGTGCCCCAAACGATGATGTCACAGGATATAACTGAAGAAAAATATAATCACCAGTAAACAAGTGAAGGGAAGAAAGATTACAACTCTGAAATATTTTAAGTCATAATCAACTTCTTCTGGATATAATCTTGAGTTTTAACAATAATACGAATGAGGGATTGCAAAATCCAAAGCAGAGAAACTTAGTGAAATACTGTGCATGTTGGATTGGTCGTATTAGTGAAATACAGCGCATGATGGATAGGTTGTACATAAATCAGCATTCAGACCTCAAGTTTTGAGCTCTTCATCACAGATTCAAACATTTCCTATTAGAGTGAGTTGGATTTGCCAGAAAACAGCAGACACAGATCCAACCCAGTCATCAACCAGCCCTCAAAATTAAATTAGAACCGACTCTTTTTTGTGATTGAGTGTAAAGCTTTGTGACAAATGGGAAATTCTTACACCAAACACCAAACTTAATTCACATTTTCATTTCTATGCAGAAGAATATCACATACACGCACAATGCGGATGATAACAATAACAAGCTTGATGATGATTCTCAAGAAATACCTCGTTTCGTATACCTGGAATCACTCTTTCACCCAAACTCTTGATTACATCTCCAACAGCATCAGTCCTCTCCCTTGGAAATCTCAATGATCCATGTAAAGTGATATGGCCAAGAACATGACCTCCAAGTACATTATCCCGATTAAATACAAACACATCCTGGAAATCCCTTAGATGGTCCGCAAAGCTGCAAGAATTAATTGACATAATCAAAATAATCTCTCATCAAAGAACGAACATGAGACTTCCAGTACAGGATCTCACCCAAATTTCCATCTATATAAAAACAAATCCAGAAAGAATACATCACAGTACATACATGAAGCTACATACCGATCATGTACATATCCAACAATGCGCTCATCAACAACAAAGGGAAGAAATTCATTTCGCATTTCCTGCAAGTAATTTTCATTGGCAAAATAATAAATAAGAAAATGAATACAAAAGATGCTGCCCCTGCGAGACAAAAGAGTGGCTCCCTCGAATAACAAGCCGGGTGTGATACTTTCTGCTCATCATGTGAAACTGCTAACAGTTTAATTCACTTAAAATAACTTACTTCACTCGCCCAATAAATAAGGAGATGCCCCCATAAGCTATAAGGGCACTCGAAGCTCAACCAACAACTCTTGATTGGTTAATGGTTCATGAATATGAATGAACAATTAAAAAAATTATATAGAATTATGAAAGGCAGAAAACTTTTTTTGAAACCATTACACTCATTACATTGACTTACATTAGATTGAAAATTCCAAAATACTTTTTTCATAATGCTCAGAGCATAGTGATGATCAGGCAGGTATGCGTCTATCATCCAGTGGTTTAGAACATCTCTCTTTCAAGGAGGGCTGTCTCCTGCTTAGACTAATAAATACAAAAGAAATTACTCTATCCTCTATTCAAATAGAAGAAATGAGTTTGCATTAAATGATTCAAAAGGATCTAACTCTTAAAAACTTGATAACAAAAGGAATCTTGCCTACTGTGCCGGTTCGTCTATCTATAAAATGAGATGGACAATTTATCATGTATCCAACAATTGCTATTTCACGAGTACATAAGAGTAAGAAGCAAACTCGAACTAATTGAAAATGCCGAGAAAAAAAAAGGAAAAAGGTGATTGAGAATCGCGACAAAAGATGCTTGAACTGCGAAACAACCGATCAAAATTATAAAACTCAAAACACTAATCGACTGTTTTGAATATAGATTTATAGTTGACGGTTTAGCAAATTGAACAATTGGCTGCTAAAAACACAGCAATTCTAGCGACAAGAAGACCAATCGAAACTTAAGAGCAAGAGAATGTACACTTCACAGATGAACTGGAGTTCGGTAATTCCGACTTACGGATCCGCGATTGCAGGCTCTGACTCTTTCGAAGAACCCTTGCAGGTTCGTCGAGTCATCGAGAGACTCGTGTGGCTTGGCGATTCGGAAAACGTCGTCCCAAGTGACGCTACTCATAGTGAAAGAATGAGATTCGGACCTCGTTGAATAGAGCTTCGAAGAGCGCCTTGAAAATGCGAGTTTCGTACGGAGAAGAACCGGAAGAGCCGAGTTGCAAACGTACATGCTGGTGGCCATGGAAGCTGCTGCCATGCTTGGAATTCGAAACTCTTCGCGAGTTTAGAGATTGAGATGTCGAAAAACCAACTACCGGCCCACAAGACGAATCTTCCGACCAAAGGGACTCCAACCATACCTCCAAATTTAAAGGAGCCATTCCTCCAAATTAAGCTCCACTCCCTTTTAAATTTTAATTCATCTCCAACCCATCTCTTTATATTTATACTATTTATTTCTTTAAAAAATTATATTCTGATAATATTTATTTTTAATCTTATTTTATATTTATTTATATTATTTTCTTTAAAATTAATATTTCTATTTATATATTTTATTATTATTTTATATCTATAAGTAAATAAGTAATAAATAATTTATAATAATTTTTATATTTTAAATTAAATAAAATTTACATTATAAAATTATTATTTATAAATAAAAATTATTAATATACATTTAATTATAAAAAAATATAAAACATTAATTATAATTAATATATAATAAGTTAAATTTAATATAAGTTTTTAATATGATAAAGTTAAATTTATAATGTTTAATTAACTTAAAATAGATATTAAAAAATAAAAACAAAAAACTAAAAAAAGTGACCTTTTTCAAATTTAAATAAAAAAATTAAAAAATTTAAAACAAAATAAAAATATAAAAAAAGGGGGGCGGCCCCCCTCCGCCCAAATTAGGCGGAGCAACAGTGGCCCGCCAACCTGGGCGGGCCACTGTTGCTCTCTGCCTGTTTTGGCTGAGAGAATGGCGTGGATTAGAGTTGCTCTAAAGGCGCTCTCACCTTAAACAATAAAAATATTGGAGTAAGGAAAATAAATAAATTGTTATAAAATTAAAAAAAAGTTACTAAAAGATCAATAAAATAAAAAGAAAACTAGAGAGAATAAAAATATAAGAGAGAGTTTTTCATTCTTTTAATAATAGGTTAAAGTTCAACCTTGGTACAAACTTTACAATATAAATACCCCTTTATATAAATTTTAAGAATATAGAGTTATATTAATCATAATTATAATATTTACATAATTCATTAATTTAGACATAAGGGTTACAAAATCTTAAATATTAAAGGGTTATAAAATACTAAATACTAGGAGTTATAAAAGCATTTAAGATAATTATTTATAACACTCCCTCTTTAAATGTATTTTATACGAGAATATGCCTCATTAAAATTTTACTAGATAAAATTCTGTGGGAAAAAAATCTAGAAAGAAAAAGAGTACATATTCTTTTGGAGTCTTATACAATTGTTAGGACTGTCTCATTAAAAACTTTGCAAGAAAAACTCAGTGGGATAAAACTTTAGCTAAGGAAAAAAAGAGTAGAGTGCATTAATCAATAACTCTTTTTTATTCTCTCCCTCATGTAACATGTGTAGACTTTCTTTTGTTATCTTACTTGAAATATCTTGAGTCAGCACATCTAAATCTTATGCTTGGCAGAACTTTTACGAGCAAGTCTTCAAGATTTTCACTCAATCTTATTTGTTGAATATCAATTCCATCATTCTTCTAATGCTCACGTGTAAAGAATAATCTTAGTGAAATATATTTGGTTCTGTCACTTTCGATAAATCCTTTTCGTAAGCATGCAATACATGTTACATTTTCTTCATATGATGTTGCCAAACAAGCTTTAATAATCGACAATATCCTTGATTATGTTGGATCATAAATCTTAGCTATACACATCATGACTTATTTTTATAAATTGTGAGAATGACTTATTACTATTTGAAAAATCTGCTTTACAGATCATTATGACATTGCAATATCAGCATAAATAAAAATAGATCATCTTTGTGGCCTTATTTTATAAGGATATGATAAAAATTCAATATCTACATTCAAGCCATTTTCGAAAATATAGAATCATATCATTTGAACTCAAAGATAGCATAATATGTGCTTAATGTCATTCTAATATCTTTGAGCTGATGGGAATTAGATCTTGCAAATAACTTGGTAGAGAAAACAAGATCTTGTAAGTAATATTTGCAATTTGTTAAGAGCATAAGTACACCAGTAGTAATAAGATTTAGTACTTAAGGACCAATAATTTTTTCTATCATGAAGATGAAATAATTATTGTCAACTTGAAATGATCTAATTACCATCTGGGAACTTAGTGATGTTTTGTCCATCTAAAAATTTATGAATAAACTTAATGATGGATAAGAACTCAACTTGAAAAATTCTCAATCTACAGGTTAAAATAGAATTTTGTTTTTTGAAGATCTTTCATATCAAGTTTCTTCAAATTTGATATCTTTTCTATTTTTTCACTAGTTCCTACATGGTTATATCATTCAAGTAGTAAATAACAAAGACATGCATAATAAGCACGAATTAATAAATGTAATTATAGTATGAACATATAAATATGATTACTAATAACAATCAACAGAATTCTAAAAGATGCACACAAATAATCAAGTAATATGATAATGTTAAATATTCTAAAATTTATATTTCGAATCATTTACTTCAAACATGCATTTTAAATCCTTCAAGGATTTTAATCCTTCTAGGATTCTAATTCTTCTGAGATTTTTCATATATATCATCATCCATGGATCAAATTTCTTTGAAAATTTTCATAGAATATTCATTTACATCCAACACATCATACATTATCAAGTGCAAAAATATTTCTCATTCGTCAATGAGTTTAAATTGTTCATTTTTAATGTCAACATTATTCCACAATCTATAGTGTGAGATTCCCATTTTATAGAATATCAATGGACACTTTGAAATATCATAAATATCATGAGCACTTATCATTTTTATTCAATATTTCACACATATATTGAATTTATGATATTTTTCACATACGAGGCATACTATGTCGTTTTATTAGACATTTATATCAACTATATTCTATTTAGAAAATGTCTAACTTTTCAATATATATCCCTTCAGGAGATATTTATGCTTCAGAATACTCACATCCCCAATTTATTTCATTTCATAGAATATTTAATTCGCAATTCATGAGACATATAAGCAAAATATTATTTTATTCCTCTTTAGAAATATTTTGTATATGTGTCATTTAACTTGACCGGTCAATCACACTTCAGGTGTGTCAAATTTTCACAAATAACTTGTGCATCAGTTAACTGATTATATATTTGTACATGATTGATCTTATGAACTACCAATTGGTTTTCAGCTTCTCATTTGAGATTCATATTCACATAATCGATTGATCTTGTGAACTATCAAATGGTTTTCAACTTCTCCTTTGAAATTCATATTTACATTGTCTCATATCACACTAGCAATTTTATATGTCATTATTTCAAAATTGAGTTTCATCCCCCTAATGACAAGAAAATTGCTTCACCGAATTATGACATGATAGAAGTATCATATTGATGTTTAAAAACAAAATTGGCCAATTATACCAAAATATAAATATATTTGTGTCAAAGAACTTTTTGCTCTCAATCACAATATATTTCAATCGACCTCATATGTCAATATAATAAATTAAGAGGAAAACCAATTGTTCTTCAAGAACATTTATCTACTAATCTTTAAGTTTTTCTTCAAGAGCAGTTATTTGTCAATATACTAATTGTTCTTCAAGAGCAATTTTAACAAAATATAAGTCATTATTTTGTTACTACAAATATGTTGTATTCGTAAATATAGTAGTTACTCTTCAGGAGCTATCAATAATTCTCTCAATTTCAACATATTTTTATGAAGGCATTGATCAATCATATGGTAATACTACATGTATCCAACTAATATCAATTATTTGATACATAATGCAAACACTTTATAATATATAATTTCATGTGTTGTAATAAGAACATTATTCTACTTCAGAAAATAGTAATAGTTATAACCATAATATCAACAATTATAACCATTTTTATAGTTCATAAAATAATTTCATTTATTACATATGCATATAAAATATATCAAAATGTGATTTTTCATCATTTTTTTATCGTATCAATATTTGAATGCTTCTTCAAGAGCATATTCAACATCAAATAGTATTTTTCTTTAATATTATTTCATGACATTTTAATATTTGAATATTACATGATTCATTGTATGATCAAAACAAACTTCAAGTTTAATTGATCACGTAAGATAACAATTTCATGTGCAGATTTAATTATGATGAATCTTTTAATAATGTTTGTCACGAGATATTTATAAAATTGGTTTGAAGCAATAGATAAATGTTGAATAAAAATATTAAATAATAAAATACAATGTATGTGTTTAAAAATAATACTAATTTGTAATCAATTTTTTTCACTTAAAAAATGGTAAAATAAAAATTTTTCAGATGTTCTATTACCATTAGACCATTTCTTAATTAGCTTCTAGCTAATTTAAAAATCTATAATTATTTATGTAGGTTCATAGGCAAAACTCAATCTAGTTACATACACAGCATTATAACTTTGACATTTCAAAATATTTTAATAGCTTCTAGCTAGTTATAATAATTTTATAATTTTATTTTCAATGGCTTTGTACTAAAAAAATCTCACTAACAAAGCCTTTTTAATTGCCAATAACCAAAACTTTATTTCTCAACAATTTTAAGTTATAAAGTATTTATTTCATTATATAACTTCAAGTTATAAATTTCCTTTTTTAAGTTTTGTTATTTCAATATACCAAATTTAATATCATAATATATTTTGTATCTAATTGGTATTACAACTTCAAGTGCAATCAAACATACAATTATAATTTTTTTTGTATTTAAACAAATAAAAATAATAAGATTTTGACTAAATCTTTCTTCCTTATTTTTTCCTGTATAGCTTCAAGCTATATATATTTCAATTATAAAGTTTTCTTTTATTTATATGAATCAAAATTTATTTAAAATAAATCAGTCAATATACATTGTTGAAATAATTCTAAATATTTTAAGAGCCTTAGAGCCTAAAGGCCTTCGAGACCTTGGTCTTTGATTCAAATATATAAAAAAAGAATTTTCAATCACATATATAATTTTTTCATGTAGCTTAAGATATAAAAAAAATATTATATCAAGCTAAATAGACTTAATAAAAATAAATAATAAAAATCACAATTTTAATTTAGATAAAAATATCATCTTAGAGTTATTTTTTAATTTAGAAAAATAATCTTATTTAATTTACAATCTCTTTATGTCTTATATCATGATATTAATTATTTGAAAACAATGATCACTATAGTATGAGAATTATTCATAGAGAAATTATTCTTATTTCAATCACAGTAATATTTTTTAATGTTGTAACAATTATATTCACGTTCATATCAATAATTATTAACAAATCAACATTCACTTTAGAGAATGTATAATACTATTTGGACAAATTTTTTTTTATCAAAATAATTTTTATTTTGCTCATGCATCAAAATCTGCAATTTAATACTTATATTGATAATGATTAATCATTTTTCATAATATTAATGAGATAGATGTATATTTGCCATATTTCATAATATTAAATATTTATACTTTAACATCCATATATAATTTACAAATGAACACACATATATAATTGTAATAAAATTATAATAAGAAATAATATATGAATGTTATTTTCAAATGTTCATATCTT
>JAJIYU010008275.1:0-18194 GCA_030144865.1 Tinospora cordifolia | reverse complement strand
TTCTTGCCTTCTTTTCGGATTTTTGCCAAATCTCCATCCCAATTGACTTTCTAATCCTATTTTCATAAAAAAATTGCACATGTCCTTGTATTTTTGGCTATGATATCCCATAATATACGTTATATTCATATATTTTCTTCCAAAAATCCACTAAATTGATTTTTATTTCACATTTGGGTCAACTATGACTTGCCAAAATTCTCATTCGTCAATTTCGTATAAATTTCTAAGTAAACATTCAAATATCATATGAACTTTTCAAGATGTTACATGAAGACATGTGAAGGATGCTAAAAGCAAGGTAACATCTCCAAGAAGAATAAAATACCTCTAAATTCCTTTGTGAAGGTTGAACTCTTTGATGTATGGGGAATTAACTTTATGAGACCCTTCCCTCCATCTAATGGAAAGCAATATATAATGTTGGCTGTGGATTATGTCTCTAAGTGGGTTGAAGTCATAGCTACCACAAAGAATGATGCTCGAATAGCCCTCAAATTCTTGGCCTACAATATCTTCTTTAGATTTGCCACACCTCGAGCTATTGTGAGTGATGAAGGTACACACTTTTGTAACTGTCTATTTATCAACCTTCTCACTGAATATGGTGAGCGACACAAGCTAGTTTTGCCCTATCATCCTAAAAAAAAAAGGGCAAGTGGAGGTTTCTAACTGCGAGATCAAGGCAATCCTTGAGAAGATAGGGGGTCGAACTACAAGGATTGGGTATTAAAACTTGATGATGCTTTATAGGCATATAGGATGACCTTGTAACACCCCGACCCCCGAAACTTTCCATTCGGACCTTACCACAAGGCGAGCCAGGCCAATGTTACTTTACAAGTACATAACTTGACTTTCTATTTCAATTATTTCATGCCTTATTTGTATTTATGAGTACATAACTCAAATTTAGAAATTTAATAAGGCAATAATACAAGAAATAAAATAAATTTATAACTCTATTAATTGAATAAAATTGATTACATAATTAAATCGTGAAGAAAAAACAATTATAGCAAAAAGTTCAAAACTTGGGCAATATGCTCTTACATAAAAATTAGAAACTTTCTAAAAAAAGAAGCACGCACGAGTTCGGCGATTTCGTCAAACTCGAGAGAGCGGGCAGGAGAGCCACATGATTTCGACGATCCAGCCGAAATCGTGTGGCAAGGATCAAATGGTCTGAAAACAAAAAAAAGAAAAAAATTGAAAAAACGGGGAAAATTCAAGAAAAAGGAAAGGAAATTCAAAAAAATTTGAAAAAAAAAACTCTAAAAATCTATTATTTGAATTTGAGCTGCCAAACCCAATAAAAATAGAAATTTCTATTTCAAAAATGCCCAAAGTTATTAATTTTCACTCCTCTAACCTCTATATAAAGGACCCCTAGTGCTCTCATTCTTTGCATCCCAAATCAAGATCATACTAGTCCCTCTTGACTCTCTCTAGCTTTCTTCTTGGCAACCCCCTCAGTTCTTGAGTAATCTTGAACTCTTCTTGAGTGTTCTTGAGAGTTCTTGAGTGTTCAGAAGCTTTGGAGTGACGTAACTCCGCCGGATTTTAGAAGTGTGTAGAAGAGATTTATTTTAAGGCGAAAGTGATTTCTCAAAGCCATATTCTACTTCTTCAATTTAATAACATGTTCATGCATATTTAATTTTAGTTCGGTGTGCTTATTATGTTTGAATAACATGTTTTATTAATTAATTAATTTATTTAAAAAAAATTTTCTGATTTGCATGTACACCATGAAATCATGTCATGATTAGATTATGCATGTTTAGATTTGTTTTAAATTATGATGCATACTAATTGTTTGCTTTTATGTTTTGAATGTTTACATGTTAAAATTATTTTTATTTATTTTTCTTGAGCATGATTTATTTAGTTTTCATGATTATGAGATTTAATGAAAGATGTTAAGATTAAGAACCGTGTACTGCCACAATGAACATGAGGGTCACTGTAGGTGTTCTTTAGATGTGATTAGTTCACATGGGTGATGCCCAAAATACTTGGAATATGGGTTACGCCCTAATTCCAATGAAATTTGACAAAAAAATGCCTTTGCACTCAAAGGAGGTATTTTGATAAAGAACAAAGGGCTTTGGAACCCTTTCGGTCTAATTTACAACTATAAATAAAAATGTTGTTTGAAATGCCTAATGAATTACAAGTGTTTGAATTTGAATGTGTTATTAATGTTGAATTAGTAATTTAATAGTTTTGAAAAAGATCTACTAGGTACATGCTTACCCCTTCCTTCTATTTTTCAAGTAATTGAAATACATGAAGACCGTGAATATTAGTTAAATTAATTTTTTTTCATTTAGAAAGTTTCTAATTTTTATGTAAGGGCATGTTGCCCAAGTTTTGAATTTTCCGTTGTAATAGTTTTTCTTTATGATTGAATTATGTAATCAATTTTATTCAATTAATAGAGTTGTGAATTTCTTTTATTTCTTATATTATTGACTTATTAAATTCCTAAATTTGAGTTATGTACTCTTAAATACAAATAAGGCATGAAATAATTGAAATAGAAAATCGAGTTATGTACTTGTAAAGTAACACCGGCCTAACCTGCCTTGTGGTAAAATCCAAATTGAAAGTCTCGTGGGTTGGGGTGTTACAAGCGTGGTATCAGAGCCTAGGCTTATGGTGCCTTGGGCTAAAAATAAAAAGTCAAGCCTAAACATGTGTTGATTAGGCTAGAAATAGAAAGTCAAACATTAGTTGCTTGACAAGAATTAGAAACCCAAATCAGGGCATCACATTGAATTGAATTAAAATTTTAGTGCCTTACATAATATTTTTGAAAATTGAAAAATGTTTTAGAAAGTGTTTTCAAAAAATAAAGATATGTTTTAAAAAATTTTGTTTAGATACAAAGACTACAAGTTGAGCTGATAGTGAGTAAGCCTTGTCCCGAGTAAAGCTAAACATTGAAAGGGAGGTGGGTTATCCCACCCTAGAAAGTGCGATTGCTAAGCAGACTTTGGTCTTGCCACCTGATCTGGAAGTTATCCCACCAACTTATAAGAGTCGTTGTAGTTGAAGAACACCCTTACTTTATATATTGAGAAAATTAGAAGGTAGAAAATTAGGGCAAAAAACTGATTAGAAGTCGAAAAGGATGCCAAAGGTGGTATCTTGATTAGACAAAGGTTGTGATTCAACCAGATTGAACCCTAGGTCTAGAAGGAAGACCCTAGGTAGAAACGTGGTGTAGCCATGGGTGGCATAGTGGATTAAAAGCATAAATCTCTAGGTCATAGGCTAGAGATGAAAACTTGTGTGACAACAAAAAGTTGATTGATCAAGACACGAGACTGGAAAGGTTTTTTATCTTTTGATTTCTATATAGTATGGGATGTATAGGAATTTGGGGGTATGGAGGAAGCCTGGACTTGGAGAATGATGGACCACGCGTGGTGAATGATCGGTAACTATAGCACAACGGTTTCTCTATGCTCGCTGGTATGGGGCGATGGAGTATAGTGGGCTAAACAAATTGAGAACCCAGAGACATGAATCTAGAGTCATGATAGTACGAACATTTGACGAGGCAAATATTGACAAGGTGTTAAATTTATATACAACGGCTAGAACAAGAAGGTATGCTACTCGATCCACCACCATTGATGAGACTAAACCATGAGAACAAGAACTGTCTGCTGGAATGGAGGCATGAATGGAGGTTGTGATGAATGAGATGTCACAGTGGGTGCTAGATTAACTATTGAGGGTACTTCCACAGATAATCCCTTAGGTAACTCCACAGCTTCAAGTGCCTGAACCTATGCAGGTTCAATAGCCAGCACCTGTGGCCCAAGATACCAAACATCAGTGGGCTTAGGAGGGATTGGAAGATGAGAAACAGAGAAAAATGCTGATAGAACTACAGAAGCTCCATCCTCCTTCATTTAATGGTACTATAGATTGCATTTCGGCGGACCACTGATACCAATAGATGGAGGAAATTCTCAATGTACTGAAGGTAACTGGGTCAAGACGGGTGGCACTGGCCATGTACCACTTCAAAGGACAAGCCAAGAGTTGGTGGCGAATGATGAGGATGGACCCTAATACGAATGATGAAGACAGATGTTAATGCCATGAGCTGAGAGAACTTCATAGAGATCTTCTATGAAAAGTTCTTTCAAGAAGCAATCTTGAGCAAGCTACAAGAGGACTTTGTTTGATTGAATTAGAGGAACATGACTATAGCTGAGTATGAGTGGAAGTTCACAGAACTAGCCAAATCCTCACCAGATCTGATTAGGGAGGAGAAAAGGAAGGCCAAACAATTCACACAGGGTCTCAAGATGGAGATCCGAAAGATAGTGAAGACTTTGGGCCTGAAAACTTACAAAGACATTATGGAAAAAACCTTAACTCTAGAACAAGAACTCAACTTGGAACAAAGGTTCAGGGGGAAGAATAAGAGGCCCAGGAATAAAAATAATCAAGGGGCTCAAAAGAGAAGTACGAATGGTGGGAATGCACCACAGAGACAAGGGCAGAATACAGACGAGTTAAGGGAATAATCAAAGAGACAAGGGTTGTGCTACGTGTATAGGTAGAGAAGCGATATAGCAAGAAATTGCCTGATTACATTAGCTCAAGCTCGAGGAGGTCAAAACAGTCATCCTCAAGTCAAGCAACAGCAACAGAACGCCAATCACGGGCAGAACCAAGGTTGTGGCTAGAACCAGGCTAGAATGTTTGCTGTTGAGACTCACAAAGACCCAGTCCCTACAGTGGAAGGTACATTCCTATTATTCAATGTTGCTGTGAAACTACTGTTTGACTCAGGTGCCTCAAAATCCTTTATTTCTGAGAAATTAGCTGATAAGTTACAACTTGTGACAAAAACACTACCCATGACTTTAAATGTGTCCACACCAATAGGGACCACTATGACTTCAAAACAAATGTGTGTTTATGACTTAAGGTTTGGGGATAAACTCTTAACGGTTGATCTATATACTTTACAATTCTATGGCTATGATGTAATCTTAGGGATGGATTGGTTAGACCAGTACCAAGCCCAAATAGATTGTCTTAAGAGACGAGTGACCACAACCCTACCTTCTGGGGAAACCTATAAAATCATTGGAGATATGCAGCAACTATCGAGGAGTCCAATCTTAGCCATGATGAACTATTTAAGGCAGAAGAATGAGTTCGATGAACTCTTTGAAGAAGAACCAATTGAATTGAAGAAAATCCAAGACTTAACAGTGGTTAGTGAGTATGAAGATGTGTTTCCAGATGACTTACTAGGACTACCACCTACTAGAGAATTAGAATTCAAGATTGAACTTCACCCTAGAACCAACCCTATAGCCATACCTCCTTACAGAATGACACCAGTTCAGCTAATCGTGTTGAAGTCTGAACTCAACGAGCTCCAGGAGAAAGGTTTTATCAAGCGAAGTGGGTCATCTTGGGGAGCTCTTATACTGTTCGTGAAAAAGAAGGATGGTTCCATGAGACTATCTGTCAACTATCGAAAGTTGAACCAAGCTACAGTAAAAAAATAAGTACCCTCTACCGAGGATCAATGACCTATTCGATCAATAGAGAAGAGCCACTCATTTCTCAAAGATTGATCTTAGGTCAGATTATCATCAACTAAGAATCAGGGAGCCCAACATATACAAGACAACCTTTATAATGAGATACAGACACTTTGAGTTCACTGTGATGCCCTTTGGTTTGACTAATGCCCAGCAGCATTCATGGATTTAATAAACCAAGTATTTAGATAGTACATTGACTATTTTGTGGTCGTATTTGTGGACGACATCTTGATTTACTCAAATACAGAAGTTGAACACCTGGAGCACCTACAAATAGTATTGGAGACCCTCAAAAGGCACCAATTATATGCCAAGTTCAACAAGTATGAATTCTGGATGAAGACGGTCAAGTTCCTTGGCCACGTAGTATCAAAGGAAGGCATCCCTATGAATCCGGACAAGATGGAGGTTGTCATGAATTGGAAGTAGCCAAAGACGGTTATAGAGATCAAGAGTTTCTTAGGACTGGCTGGATACTACAGAAGGTTCATCCATGATTTCTCTAAACTAGCAGAAGTTATGACCAAGCTAACTAGAAAGGGAGTTAAGTTCAATTGGGATGAGAAGTGCGAACAATCATTCTAGGAACTAAAGAAAAGACTGACTACGGCCCCTATCCTAGTCACTCCAGCCCATGGCGTTACTTTTACCATTTATACTGATGCATCACTGAGTGGACTGGGAGCAGTATTGATGCAAGAAAGACAAGTAATCGCTTATGCCTCGCGATAGCTGAAGGTCCATGAGAAGAATTACCCTATTCACGACCTAGAATTAGTAGCCATTGTATTTGCCCTGAAGATTTGGAGACACTACCTTTATGGTGAGAAATTTGATCTATTTTCATATCACAAGAGCTTGAAGTACGTCTACCCCTAGAAGGAGTTGAACTTTAGCCAACGAAGATGGATGGAGTTCTTGAAAGATTATGATTTTCAACTACACTACCATCTAGGGAAGGACAATGTAGTAGCTGATGATTTGAGTAGGAAGTTCAACAAATAGGTGGAAGAGAAAAGCCAGATGTACCAGTTGATTAATGATTTTAGGGTGGGTGTGACTCTAAATGAAAAGCAAGCCTACCTATACACTATGTATTGCCAACAAGATCTTCTGCACCAAATCAGGGATGAACAAAGGAAAGACAAATGGCTTACCAATCTGATCGAAGGAGTTACACAAGGCAAGCTTGGTTTGTGGATCATCTCACCAAAGTGGTTCTTTTCCTACTAATCAGATCCACAAACCAAGTCAATAAGCTGGGAGAATTATATGTGAAAGAGATAGTAAGGCTACATGGTGTGCCCAAGACTATAGTATCTGACCGAGACTCTTGTTTTACTTATCGGTTCTGGCAAAGCCTACAGTAGGAGTTGGGGACTAAAATCACCATGAGCACTGCTTTTCATCGTCAGACAAATGGGCAATTTGAGAGAGTTATCTAGACCTTAGAAGATATGTTGAGATCTTGGGTTCTGGACTTTAAAGGAAATTGGAGCAAGTACCTGCACTTAGCCGAGTTTGCCTATAACAATAGCTATCGGGCAACTATCAAGATGGCTCCATATGAGGCTCTGTATGGAAGGCCTTGTAAATCACCAACTTGTTAGGCCAAACTCGAAAATCATGCTCTTACTGGGCCAAACTTGGTGAAAGAAATGAACAACCAAGTCAAACTAATATGAAAGAGGTTGGCTATAGCTCAAAGTCGTCAGAAGAGCTATGCTGACAAGAGAAGGAAACCCCTAGAGTTTCAAGTAGGGGATAAAGTATTTCTAAAAGTAAGCCCTCAGATGGGTATTAAGATGTTTAGATTTAAGGGGAAGTTTTCACTGAGATTTGTTGGACCCTTTGAAATGAGTAGGAGGATCGGGGAATGTGCTTACGACTTGGAGCTACCAAACCGAATGACCTCAGCCCACAATGTGTTCCATGTCTCGATGTTGAGAAAGTATGAACCAGTCCCTTCTCACCTCATCCACAGGGAAGAGGTAAATGTTCAAGAGGATGCCACTTATATTAGAATCCTTGATCACAAGGTGCAAAACCTGAGAACTAAGAACATTCCCTTAGTTAAAGTACTACGGAAACATCATGGAATGGAAGAGGCTACTTGGGAGTTGGAGAGCAAAATGAAGACTAAGTACCTACATCTATTTACTGGGAACTCATGAATAAGTGGAAATTTCAAGGAGGAAATTCCTTTTAAGGGGGGTAGAATGTAACGCTTACGAATTTTGTACGAATTTCAAATAAAATATTTCGTTTCTAGATATAAGTTGTGTATACTCTAAAGTATGAAATAAATTAAATTAATTAGAAAACCTTGATATCAGATGATAAATAATAAAAACATATATATATATATATGTACATATGTACACGGATATGTATGAATTAGATAAATACAAGTATATAAAAATATTTGTTATGGTGGTAATAATATTATTATTATCATATAATATGTGTATGAATAATATGTGGATGCTAAACTAATATCATATTATAAGAGTATAGAAATATATATATATATATATAATAGAATGTAAGTGTAAATGTTTAACATTTTTTTTTAATAAAAATGTCATGTGCTTATATTTATCTAATATAAGTATAACATCATATAAGTGTGAATTTATAATAATAGTACATAAATAATTCTATGTATAATAGTATAAAAGTATACAAAAATGTAAATTGTGACATTTATAACATTATATAATATATATGTATATGTAATTATTTACTAGTCAACTTATTTAACAAATTGTGATTAGCAAATTTATATTATATAACAAGTTTATATAGAATTTAGCAAATTCCCTTTTAATTAAAAACAAAGGTTTATATTTCTAAATGATTATTCATTTATATTTCTAAGTAATTATTTATTTTTAATCATCCATAAGTTTCCAAAAATACAGCTTTCTAAATATTTGTTTTAATCACTAATTTAACATAAAAAAATGTATATATATACATAATCATCTATATATATATATATATATATATATATATATAAAGAGGCACGCACGAGTTTAGCAATTTCGCCGAGCTCACGCGGGTGCACAGGAGAGCTACACAAATTCGGTGATCTGGCCGAAATCGTGTAGCTAGGATCAGATGATCTGAAAACAAAAAAAAAAAAACAAAAACAAAAGAAAAAAATCAAAAAAATGGGGAAAAACCAAGAAAAAGGAAAGGAAATTCAAAAAAAATTAAAAAAAACCCTAAAAATCTATTATTTGAATTTGAGCCGCCAAACCAAATAAAAATAAAATTTTTTTATTTGAAAAATGTCCAAAGTTACTAATTTTCACTCCCTTAAACTCTATATAAAGGATCCCTAGTGCTCTCATTCTTCTCATCTCAAATCAAGAGCATACTAGTTCCTCTTGACTCTCTCTAGCCTTCTTCTTGGCAACCCCCTCAATTCTTGAGTAATTTTGAACTCTTCTTGAGTGTTCTTGAGAGTTTAGAAGCTTTAGAATAACAGAACTTTACCAAATTTCAGAAGTGTGCAGAAGAGATTTATTTTCAGGTAGAAGTGATTTCTCAAACCCCTATTCTACTTCTTTACTATAATACCATGTTCATGCATATTTAATTCAATTTGATGTGCTTATTTTGTTTGAATAACATATTTTATTTATTTATTTATTTTAAAAAATTATTTTAGATTTGCATGTACACCATGAAATCATGTCATGATTAGATTATAAATGTTTAGATCTGTTCTAAATTATGATGCATACTGAGTGTTTACTTTCATGTTTTGAATGTTTACATGTTAAAATTAATTTTATTTATTTTTCTTGAGCATGATTTATTTATGATTCATGATTATGAGATTTAATGAAAGATGTTGAGATTAAGAACCACGTACTGTCACAGTGAACATGAGTGTCAATATGGGTGTTCTTTACATGTGATTAGTTCACATGGGTGATGTCCAAAATACTTGGAATATGGGTTAGGCCCTAAGTCCAATGAAATTTGACAAAAACATGTCTTTTCACTCAAATGAGGTATTTTGATAAAGAACACCAAGGACTTTGAAACCCTTTCAGTTTAATTTACAACTATAAACAAAAATGTTGTTTGAAACGCCTAATGAATTACAAGTGTTTGAATTTGAATATGTTATTAATGCTGAATTAGTAGTTTAGTGGTTTTGAAAAAGATCCACAGGGCTATGTGCCCACCCCTTCCTTCTATTTTTTAGGTAATTGAATTACAAAGGGGAAAGATACCATTTGGGTCATAGTAGATCAACTGACTAAGGTGGCACATTTTCTACCTATTCGGTCTACTGATGCAGTGAGTAAGCTGGGAGAACTTTATGTGCGAGAGATTGTGCGATTGCATGGTGTTCCCAGTACCATAGTGTCAGACAGAGACTCCAAATTCACGTCTCGATTCTGGCAGAGTCTGCAAAAGGAATTGGGGAGCAAATTGACCAAGAGCACAACCTTTCATCCATAGACAGATGGACAGTCAGAGAGGGTCATACGAATATTGGAGGATATGCTCAGAGCATGCGCCCTAGACTTTAGAGGAAATTGGAGTAATTATCTACATCTTGCCGAGTTTGCATATAATAACAGTTACCAGGCAAGCATTAAGATGGCTTCATATGAGGCATTGTACGACAGACCTTGTAGATCACCATCCTATTGGGCAGAGTTTGAAGACCAGGTACTCACTAGACCCGAGTTGATTGAGGAAATGAACCAACAGGTGAAGCAAATCCAGAAGAGACTAGCTACAGCGCAGAGCAGATAGAAGAGCTATGCTGACAGGAGGAGAAGACCTCTAGAGTTCCAGACCGGTGATCAGGTATTTTTGAAGATCAGCCCACAGAAGGGAATTAGACGGTTTGGAGTGAAGAGGAAGCTAGCGCCACGGTACATTGGTCCGTTTGAGATCATTAGACAGGTTGGTGCATGCGCTTATGAGCTGGATTTGCCGAATAAATTGTCCTCGGTACATAATGTGTTCCACGTTTCGATGATCCAGAAGTACAAACCAGACCCATCTCATGTTTTGCATCTGGACGAGATCGTACTTCGAGCTGATGCTACTTACGAAGAGCCAGCAGTGCAGATCCTTGATTGTAAGGTGCACAGTCACAGGAATAAGGACATTCCTTTAGTCAAAGTCCTGTGGAGACATCATAACCTGGAGGAAGCAACCTAGGAGCTTGAGAGTGAGATGCAAAAAAAATACCCAGATCTCTTCGCCAGGACAAATTGATTGGACACATTGCTCAGGTACTTTTCATTTAAATTTCGAAGACGAAATTTCTTTTAAGGGGGGTAGATTGTAATCACCCTAAGTCTTATAATGCGTCCACGTCAATATGAATTTTTGAAAAATTCTAAATAAATATAAAAGTGATTGGAAACTTGTTTTTAATGATCATTGTATGTTATTTAATCATGATAAAATAAATTAGAACATTCGGATAGTTAGAAACGTGCGAAAATTGCAAAATCGAGAATAATCATGCATAGATCGCGGTCCACCTAAGATCGACCGCGGTCCGTGGTGAGAAAAACTTGGAAAAAGGGAAAAACACACTGTGGACCGCGGTCCTTATAGGAAGACCGCAGTCATCAGTGGAAAAATCACAAAAAAGAGAAACTAGGTCACATGGTGACCGTGGTCCGTAGAGTGCCAACCGCGATCCATAAAGGGATGACCGTGGTCCATAAAGTGAATACGGAGGTCCATGAAGAAAAATCTATCCCAGGACCAAGGTCCGTCTATCTCCGACCATGGTCCGTGTGCGAGCTATATATACGTTTCAAGCTCTGATTTTCTCATTTTTCACTGAAACAGCTCGGGATTTGGAGAAGAGTGACAAGAGGTGATAAAAGGTGAGTTCTTTGATTTTCCTTTGAGTTTTTCTTTAAGATTTGATCTCATCTAGAGTAGTTATCCATAGTTAGTAAATCAAAACGATGAAGATTCGTTTAAGAGTTTGTGTTGAGGGTTTAGTGGCTAGAAATCAAGCCAAACGTGGTGAGCTATTGCTTATTCACTTGTGTGTGTGTTTGGACACTAGTATGGATGGATTTAGGATGGTTGTTGGTTGTTGGGTGTCCAATACACTAGATTTAAGTGTTAAACTGGATTAGGAATCACAAGTATGGTGTACATGTGTGGAATCCCACTATTGGGTGTGAAATTGTGTGTAGACCGTGGTCCACACAAGACCGACCGTGAACGATAGATGCAAATTGTGTTTTTGGAGTGTTTTGTGTACACTCTAAACCACTGACTAATACCGGACCCCTAGGGTCGGGTTAGATGTGTATTAAAGGCCCAAAGTAATGTATAATTACCATTTAATGATGCAATTGACAGTATTGGACTACTGTGCGAGGGGCGACGATCCAGTAGCGTTTCGGCGTGTACAGGTGGGGTTGACTATCTCTTCCTCACTCTTTAGTATTATGCGGATGTAGGATACGAAATATGATCGATGTTTAAATTCCTGTACTTAGTATCATGCTAGGAATGTATGCCTTAGATGGATTGATTAACATGATATCCCAATGTTTAGCTACTCGCTTTCTAGTACTAGGATATTATGATCAGCTTGGTGTTTATTTGTTTTCTTTGCTTAGGTTAGCATCTTGAATAAGCATGTTTGTATGTTGTGTGGAATGAAAACTATGATTGTGAGACTAAAGAACATTAAAGTTTTATTAAGAACTCCACGTATCGGGGCAATGGACAGGTACTGGTGGCACATCGCGTTGAGGTTCTCCGGATGTCCCAGGACGTCATCGTGGGTATCCCCAACTAGGCCAAACTACGAATGGTCGTATAAGACCCTCGAATTTGGAAAGTCATGAGGATTTTTCCCTTGGCTTCAGTATCTTCTTGGGTCGTGGTTTTAGAGGTAGACTTCTGTTTTATAAAGATTTCGTGCCTGATTGTGTTCAGGGCCACAATTGGGATACCGAGGGTGGTTCACTCTTTCGGTTCATTCCTAACATCAGATGGTACATTCCCGATATTAGAGTGCAATGGATAAACTAAGTGTTTGAAACGCCCCTAATGATTTGAAACTGTTTGCATGTTTCGTATGCTCATTTGTATAATGCTATTGATGTGTAGGGGAGATCCACTGGGCTTTCGAGCTCACCCCATTTTTATTTTACAGGTACTCATGAGCCCAGCACTCAGTGAGTATGCAGACCAAATACTGAAGGATGTATAGTGAGAGAGAGTGATATTTTTTGTTAAACTATCTCTCTGTTTTGTACAGTTTTTACGATGTATATTTTGGATTTGGACCGGAGGGTCATGTATCATATTTTTGTATATGTATATACAAGACTATTTTACCATCTTAAACATTGTTTTTATCTTGATTGATAAACTGATGATTTTTAGTTTTGGTATTGCTAAACAGTGTTAAATGATTTAGAAAGATTTGATCTGAAAAGTGCTTCCGCTACTATTATCTTGATTTCCAGTACAAATATGATTTTTAACATTCGGTGGATTTGATTTGAAATTAATTGCTTAGTGAAGCATGATTAAAATGACTATTTTAAATTAAGAAATGATTTAAACCTCGTATATAGAGGTTTGTGGAAAGATGATGATGATTGTCGCACGCCCGGTACTTCGGCGGACCATGCGCCGAGGTTGGAGCCGCGCGACACCCGACGACAGGGACTTTGATAGACAGATATGAAGTCCTGCCCAGGGGTCGAGGTGTGACAATGTTTTTCTAAAAAGAAGGATTTCGGGGTAGGCAAGGTAACAAAGTTTGAAAGGTTTTAAATTCTAACTCAAATGCACACTGATAGCAAAAATAACAACCTTCTTTGTTTGATCATCTATATTGATGATCTCCTTTTGTACTCTCCTTTATTTATCTCTTTGTTCATACCCTCAACCTTGCTTTCATGGCTCCCCCAAACTTATGATTTCACATGCATTTTAATTGGAGCCCAGACATACACCCATAAAACACATTATAAACTCAACATTCATCAATAAGATTGAATTATTGCATAAAGATATCACTATCTTCTTTTCTTTTTCTTTTCTTCCCTCTTTTTTTATATCATAGAAAATGCATATTGATAATTGTATCCTTTCATTCATCACAATAAACATTATCATTACTATGAGTGCACACAAATAAGTTCAATTGAGATAACAAAGGTCATGTGTGTGTTTAATGTTTGCTCATTTTTACAAAGAAATAGGCTTCAAGGCTCAAAATTTGTTGCAAAGGGAGTCTTTATGTGCTAGGATGGGTCCTTAGGTTCAAAGTAACACAAAAATGGCCTACATCCCCTTTCTTCTAGAGTTATTCCTAAGCATTGTTAAAAATAGAATCAAATATTTCAAGGGTCAGTGGGAAATCTCTCTACTTGTGTTGTGATTTTGTAATAGCCCAAAATTTTGTCAAATAATTAAAGATAAATAAGTTTAATGAAATTAAATGAAATACGTAAAGTGAATTAACTTTGAAGATTTTAAGAAACTTTTGGGTGCAAATTATGGGTAGGCAAATGAAGCCTTATTTGATATTTAAATAAAAATGTCAATTAAGTGGAATTAATTATGAAATTTAAAGAGTTGCTTTCATTTCTTAAGGAATAAAGAATAGAAATAAAGTATATATATATATATACATTAATGTGTGTGTGAATAATATGTGTTTTAGTATAATGAGTGTTAAATACTACATATTATAAAAATATGTATATAAAAAAATTTACATAATTTAATAAAAATGTAGTATGCTTATATTTATCTAAAATAAGTATAACACTATATAAGTATCAATTTATAATTACATAAATAATGAAATGAATATATAAATAAAAAATATGAAAATGAAGAAATGAAAAATGTAGATTATTAAATTGTTGGCATTAAAAATATTAAACAAATAGAAAATATAAGATAAATATGATATTAAAGAAATAGAAAGGGAAAAATATTAGCAAGTCAATAAAATAGAAGGACATGTGAAATAAACTATTTTTACATCAATTAGAAAGTGTATAATTAGCAAATTTCGGATAATAGCAACCTTAGAAGGTAATTTTGGTAATAGAAACTGCATCCAATGGCCCACAATCAATCTGTTTGATCCAATGAACGAAATCAAAACCAAACTAGCGCTCAGGAGCACTGAATCATCAAGATCCAATGGCCCAAAATCAATCCACCTGATCCAACGGTCCAGATCTGTTTTGTTGATTGTGAACAAAAATTCGAACACTGTGCTCGAGGTTGATTGTGCGGCCAGGATATGTGCTCGCATTGCGTTGATCAGCTGGTGCTACGCTCGAGGAAAATCCAAACGTCCAGATCAAAGCTGCATTAGTTGATCGCAAACCGTGCTGTGCTCGAGGACGATCTGATGGTCCGAATTTGAGACGTTCTCGATCGATCGCGAACCGTTGTTGCACTCGATGTTGATCCGAGCGTCCAGATCAAAGTCACATGAATGAAGATCTGCACACCGCGATCGAGGTTCATCCGATGGTCTAGATTTGAAGTGCTTTGTTGATCGCAAATCGTGTGCTACACTCGAAGAAGACCCAATGGTCCAGATCTGATACGTTTTAGTTGATCACGAACTGTGCTGCGCTCGAGGATGATCTGACGATCTATAGCAATTTCGTTAATCACGGCCGTGATCTGAGTGTCACGATCAAGGTTCATCCGATTAAAATAAGAAAATAATAGAAAAATCTGAATAAAAATCTAAAAAAAAAATTCTAAAATCCAAAAATTTTGTTTCTAAATTCCAAAAAAATTATCCAAACACACTTGCTATTTTCGTCTACTTGGGAGGCTCGAAATTTTGAATAATTGGCAAGTTTCCTATAAAGAGAACACCAAAAACTTACCATTCTATGCCATTTTAAACTCTATATAAAGGATCACTTGTGCCCTCATTGTTTTCATCCCAAATCAAGAGCATACTAGTCCCTCTTGACTCTCTTTGGCCTCCTTCTTGACAATCCCCTTAGTTCTTAAGTAATCTTGAACTGTTCTTGAGTGTTCTTGAGTATTCTTGAGTGTTCCTGAGAGTTCTTGAGTGTTTAGAAGCTTTGAAGTAACGAAACTCTGTCGAATTTCAAAAGTGTGCAGAAGAGATTTATTTAAGGTCGAAGTGATTCCTAACTTTTACTTCGTTATTTTAATTTGAATAAGTCTTGCAGGTGTAATGATGTTTTGAAGTTGAATGATTGAATATATGTTTTAAACATGCATGTTTATTTATTTGATGTACCATGAATATACATGTTATGCATGTTTAGAAATTAAGAATAATGATGCATGATATGCATGGATTGCGCCATAAATAAATATTTAATGATTCATGTTATGTATATGTTATATTGATGGTTTAATTTGATATTGTGTATTTTATCACTAAGAAAAGATTAAATAATGATCCTAACCATGTATCGATGCGATGATGGACTGCATATTGTCATCGTGTGTGTTCCACCCCCAATCCGGCTTGCTAGCTTACCATTGATGATTTTGAATTGGGTTTCCAAGACTGATCTCACTGCATAGATATTGGGGTTTGAGTTTCCAACAGTGATTCTCCCTCCCAACAATGTGGAACACAGAGATTAAACTCTTTCGGTCATAATGTCAATCATAAACAATAAATTTGTTTGAATCGCCTAATGTACAAAAGTTTTTGATATGCTTGGTTTGCTTGAATTGAAATAATGATTTAAATGTTTAAAAAGATCCACTAGTATATGTACTCACCCATTCCTTCTATTTTTCAAGTAATTAAATTACATGAAGACCATTAATATTAGTTAGGTTTTTTTTTTAAGTTTCTAATTTCTATGTAAGGGTATGTTGCCCATGTTTTGAATCTTCCACTGTAATAATTTTTCTTTAAGATCAAATTATGTACTCAATTTTATTTATATTAAATGAGTTTATGAATTTCATTCATTTCTAATATTATTGCCTTACTAAATTCTTAGATTTAAGTAATGTACTATCAAATACAATTAAGGCATGAAATGGGTGAAATAGAAAGACAAGTGTGTGTCACTTGTAAAGTAACATCGGCCCAACTCGCCAAATGGTCAAGTCCACTGTCAAAGAATGGTGGTTGTGTCCAATACTCAAAAAATGTGGGGGTTGGGGTGTTACAGATTTCCACTCGTTGCTTTTCTTAGTTTTTGGATTCTCAATTCACCTAACACTAAAGAGTTCTATCAAGGTCAAATTTTGGATAAACCAAGCACACAGCTATTTGAATTTAGCTTGAAACTATCCTAAGTTCTTTAGCTCATTACATTAAAGAAATTTTCAATCTTATAGGTCACTCAGTGAATTTTTCCTAAAAAAAAAATATGGCTTGACTTTAGCTTGAATGACATCTATATGCTCATGTCCTAATGCAAGGTGCCTAAACAGAGTTTCAATGAGAAAGTATTTGTGATACGCCCATAAATATGTAGTTTATGAAAGATGTAATACTAAAATTAAAATAAATTGATCTGAATTGGGGAAGATTTTCTTCAATGTGCACCCCCAAAACATACATAGAAGAAACATACATAGAAGAAGATTTTCTTCAAGAGCACAATTCTTACCTGTCATTCCAACACAAGGACATGTTATACTAATTCACAGGCATTCTTATATGTACTTGCTTTCAAAACATACATAGAAGAAACAGATAGCGAGCATGATGAGTCATAATTAATAGATAAATCATTCATTGAAAATACTAAATCTGAAATCATTAAATTTATAAGATTGAATGCAAAGAGTTTGGAAGTTTCAGTGATAACATAACAAAATAGATGTCCCTTGAAAATGATATGAAAACATTGTCCAACATCATCTCTAAAGAACTCTACCTCTAAAAAATGATCAAAATCACCAGTGGATGCTGTTATATTTTAAATTCAATAATTCAATAGAACAATAGCATCCAAAATCATTCAATTCATGTACATGAGAATAATTGGATCAATTTAATATGCTCAATGCATAGAACTAAATTTTAGAGGCATATACAAACTAGAAATGTGGATGTAATTTACAAATCACTGAGACTCATTAACAAACCATTCAAAAACAAGAAGAACACCAAAAATCATTCAAATGAGCACTTAAAATGCAATCTAAATGCAGCATTAAAATATAAAGGAAACACACAAGAGGATTCACATTTGCTTGATGAATGATGAAGAACGTCAAGAATTCGAAGAACTGGAAGTAGTAGAAGGTGTCTCCAACAATTACAAGCAGAAATGAAGAGAGAAATTGCTAATTTTTCTTATATGTACATCATTACCGTAGTAGTGTATATATTACCACTGTATTAAGCTATTTGAACTGAATGTTACCACGGTTGTGTACTGTGGTAACAAAAATGCATCAGAATTTCATGTTCTAGTTACCATGTGTAATACCCCACAATTTTGTCAAATAATTTACAATAAATAAAATAAGTCAAATAAATTAATTTCAAAGATTTTAAGAAATTTTGGGTGCAAATGGTGGGTTGGCACATGAAAAATAAAATAAATTAGAGATGTAGTGAAAATTAAACAAATAAAA
>JAJIYU010008274.1:0-18153 GCA_030144865.1 Tinospora cordifolia | reverse complement strand
TGTGGCATCGTCTTGGATGTTCGCCTCCCAATGGATTATGTGAGAGGGGTCGAGTTCATACTTTCTTAGCATTGATACATGGAACACGTTGGGAACTGAGAACATTTTGTTTGGTAGATCTAACTCGTAGGCGTATTCTCTAATTCTTTGAAATATTTTGAATGGATTGATAAATCTATGTGATAACTTTCTTTTGTATCCGAACCTCTTGATTTCTTTCTGAGGGCTTATCCTCAAGAACACTCTATCACCCGCCTTGAACTCAAAAGGCCTTCTCCTTTTATTGACATAACTCTTTTGTCTGCTCTGTGTCATGGTCAATATCTTTTGTATCTATTTTACTTGATTATTCATATCCTCCACTAGATCGGGCCTAGTAAGCACGCGATCCTCAAGTTCAATCCAACAGGTTAGTGATCTATTGGGCCTCCCATATAGAGCTTGATACGAAGCAATTTTTATACTTGCCTGATAACTGTTGTTATAGGCAAACTCTGCTAGGTGTAGGTACTTGCTCTAGTTTCCCTTGAAGTCAATGACGCAAGACCTCAGCATGTCTTCTAGTGTTTGAATGACTCTCTCAAACTAACCATCAGTTTGAGGATGGAAAGCAGTGTTCATAGTGAGTCTGGTGCCCAACTCCTTCCGTAAACTCTACTAGAACTGTGATGTGAACCTAGAGTCTTTGTCTGACACTATGGTTTTAGGTACACCATGAAGTCATACTATTTCCTTCACATAGAGTTCTCCCAGCTTACTGACTTGATCTGTGGATTTAATAGACAAGAAATATGTCACCTTAGTGAGACAATCCACAATGATCCATACAATATCTTCTCCTCTTTGGTTCTGAGATAATTCAGTGACAAAGTCTATGGAAATGTTATCTAACTTCCATTTAGGGATTTTGGAGTGGTTGTAGCATTCTAGTGGGTTTTCTATGCTCAACCTTTACTTGCTGACAGGTTTGGCATTTAGGGACATACTTGGTTATGTCTCTTTTCATTCCTAACTATTGATAGGTCTTTCTAAGGTTTTGATACATCTTATCTCTGCCTGGATACATCGTGTATTTAGTCTGATGGCCTTCGTCCAATATGATCTTTATGTTTTGTCTATCTAGAGGAACACAGTGGCCGCTAATTCTTTGATTTGATGCAGGAGGTCTGATTGTCAAGTCATGTTGTAAAGGTATACCTACTTCTCATCTGAAGTGACACCCAGGTTGAAATCCTCGATTAACTAGTACATTTGACCTTTTTTCTTATCTTATTTATTAAATCTCCTTCTCAAAGCATCTGCGACTACATTGCCCTTCCCTGGATTGTAACGTAGTTGGAAATCATAACCTTTAAATAATTTCATCCATCTCTGTTGTCTAAGATTTAACTCCTTTTGGGTATAGATGTACTTAAGACTCTTGTGATCTGAAAACAAATCGAATCTTTCACCATAAAGATAGTGCCCCCAAATTTTCAAGGCAAATACAGTGGACGCTAATTCTAGGTCATGTGCTAGATAATTTTGTTCATGAACCGTTAGTTGTCGCGAGGCATATGCAACAACATTTCCTTCTTGCATCAACATTGCACCCAGTATGTTCTGCAAAGCATCAATCTACAACACATATCCAATACTATGCGTAAAAGTAACTAAGATGGGCGCCAAAGTTAATCTCCTCTTCAATTCTTGGAATTATTGTTCACATTTTTCATCCCATTTGAATTCAACTCTTTTTTTGGTTAATTTTGTCATGGGTTCGGCTAACTTTAAGAAATTTTGAATGAATTTCTTATTGTATCCATCTAAGCCTAAGAAACTTCTGATTTCTATCACAGTTTTAGGTTCTTTCTAGTTTGTGACAACTTTTACCTTATTGGGGTCTACTGAGATGCCCTATGCTGATACTATATGGCCAAGGAATTCGACCATTTTCATCCAGAATTCACACTTACTGAACTTGGAATAGTTAGTTTCTTCTAAGTGTCTCCAAGAAAATCTTTAAGTGTTCTACGCGTTCAACCTTCGATTTAGAGTAAATTAGGATGTCATCTACAAATACCACTACAAATTGATTAAGGTATTGTCTAAGCACTTGGTTCATCAGATCCATAAAAGCAACTGGTGCGTTAGTTAAACCAAATGACATCACTATGAACTCAAAATGCTTGTATCGAGTCCTAAAGGTTTTCTTGTGTATATCTGATTCTTGGATTCTCTACTGATGATATCCAGACCTAAGATCAATCTCAGAGAAATAACTACCCCTCAATTGATCAAACATGTCATCTATCCTTGGCAAGAGATACTTATTCTTTATTGTCACATTATTTAACTTTCGATAATTGACACACAACCTCATGGATCCATCTTTCTTTTTTACGAACAATATTGCAGCTCCTCGCGATGATTTACGGGGTCGAATGAATCGCTTCTCATGGACTTCATCTAGCTGTGTCTTGAGTTCAATCAACTCACTGGCACCATTCTATAGCGAGGAATGGCTATAGGATTTGTGCTTGGATGCAATTCAATCTTAAACTCTACCTATCTGTGTAGTAGTAGTAGTTTAAGTAAATCATTTGAGAACAAATCTACATATTTCTGTGCTACAATTATCTCTAAAGTCTTCTTAGGTTCTCCAGATCCAGTATCTTCCTTTAGCAATTGTTTGAAGTCCTCACTCTGTTTTAGATAGTGTAACATGGTTGCCAAATGACTCCGCGATAGTATCTGCATATTCCCATTGACTTTCACAAACTCTCCAGATGGTAGAGTTAATGTGACTCTCCGTCTTAGGCTATCGATATGAACCTGGTGTTGAGTCAACCAATCCATGCCAATATGACATCATACCCTTGGAAAGTTAATACCCTAAGGTCACCAGTTATCAATTTGTCTCCAAATCTCAATTTACATATACAAACTTTCTAGGTAACTACAATATCTCCTATGGGAGTGGACACATACAATGGTTTTGGTGGTGTGACAGTCACTAATTGTAACCTTTTAGCTAAGTCTTCTAACACAAACGACTTAGTAGCACCCGAATCAAACAATATCTTAACACCAACATTAAACAGTAAAAATGTACCTTTGACAGTGGGAGCTAGGTCTGCCTCTCCATCCTCTATAACAAATACTCGGGCTTGATTGTGTATACCTTGTTGTCGCTGTTGCTACTATTGTTGGGGTTGAGGTTGGCGTTGTTGTGGTTGTTGCTGTCCACAACCACCTTGGTTTCCACCCAAACTGTTATTTTGTGCCTAGTTTTGCCTTTGTGGCAGTTCTTCGCAAGGTGTCCTTTTTTACCACAATTGTGGCAAGTTCCTTCTCTTTGAGCCAACTGCAAGTCTACTCAATTATCATTCTGTTGCCTCTATGGCTAATTCTTGTTCTGTTTCTTTTGGTTCCTTGGAACTTTCTACCATTGTTCTACCTATTTTTCTTGTTCCTCAACTTCTGCTTAAAGTTGAGTTCTTACACCAATATTAATGCCTTTTCTACGTCTCTATACATCTTTAGGCTTGTTGGCATTATTACTTTTCGAATCTCGATCTTGAGACCCTCTACAAATCGATTAGCCTTCATATTCTCCTCCTTAATCAGCTTTGGTGAAAATTTGGCCAATTTAGTAAATTTGATCTCGTATTCGGCTACCATTAAGTCTTTTTGGTTTAACTTGACAAAATCAGACTGCATCTTAATCAGCGTAGCTTCTGGGAAGAATTTCTCATAAGATATCTCTTTTAATTCTTCCTAGTTCATTTGTCGAACATTGGTGTTCGGATCTGCCTTTAGCATCCTCTACTAACTCCTAGCTAGTCCCTTAAAATGATGGGTGGCTAGTACAACTCTACGGGGAACTATTGCCCCTAACACATTCAAATGCTCCTCGAGCTCCTAGTACTAATGATCAGCTGATATGTTGTCAAATGTGCCATCAAACTAAGATGGATGAAGTTTTGTAACTCCAATAGCATTGCCCTTTGTTCCTTATCCTCAATGTCATATTATGCCCTCTGACAGACTAGAATCTCAAGCATGGGAGTTGGCTATTGCCTCATAATATGCTCTTGATGTCCTATCTTGTATCCTCGGCTATGGCGCCGCTTGTGGCTGCACCTGTGCCAACACTTGTAGCAGTGCCCTCACAACTTGCTCGAACACCTGTCGAGAGATCTTGGTCACCATTTTTGGTTATAACATCATTCCAACTGAAGTTTTTGCTGCCACCAATGTCCTATGATCCCTCTGCGGGTTCTTGCCATTATCTACAAGTCAAAAGCCATTTTAGTATCCGATAAGGTATCCTAACGGAGAATCGTATTCTCAATTCAATTCAATTCCGGTGTATGTAAAACCCATCTTTTCGTATCCTTGGGATACAAAATGTTTCTCTAGACCTGTGATAATAGTTATCTTTCCTAGGTTATTTATCAATTTCCTCATGTTTTTGTTTGTGATATCTGACTCCAAATTCATATCTCCATGTTCTCGATTTATTCAGTGACTTATCAACTCATGCTTCAAAGTTCTGTTTGAGGATTTTCAAAGTCCTCTAATGTTTTCGGGTGTAGAGTTTTGGTTTCATGATCACAAAACGAGTGATATACATATTTATGAAGGTAGCATATATTCAAACATTTATTTAATCATACAATTTCATACTGGCATAGCAAAATTCTAAGGTTCTACTCATGCCTCCGAGTTTGAGCGTTCCATACCACTCTTGCCCATCGACGTAGGTTTTTACTTGGAGATCTTATTACACCCAAACAATTTCGCAAATGTCTCGATGACTAAGGCTTTTAAAGCCCCACTATACTTAATTGTCTGATACTAGTTAAATATAGGGAAACAAGTTCTTTTAAAGTCACTGATCATTTACCCCACATGGCCTGTCAATCTTCAAGTCCAGGATTCTTCTGTACCTCTAAATTCCTATGCTTCCCACACCAAGTAGAAACCAAAGATACAAGATCTCCTAATCTCGTGTCTTGACCAAACAACTATTTTGTTTTCACAACTTTTTAGCCTCTAACCTATGCCTTAAATATTTTAATTTATGATCCACTATACCACCCTTGCAACACCAGAGTCTCTGCCTATGATTTTTTCCTAAACCTAGGGTATCATTTCTTGGCTGAAAGGTCATTCCATTGAACTGACAACCCATATCCCTTTTCTAATACCACCTTTGGTTGCATCTTTGTACTCTAGTGAGTTTCTTTGCCCGTAAATACCATATCCTAGTTTTCTCATAGAAAATAATCGTGTTTTTCAACTTCGACCACTTGTATGAGCTAGTAGGACAAGCTCCAGTTGGGCAACGAGACCGAAGTCTACTTAGCAACTGGCCTTCTAGAATGGGATAGCTCATCTCCCTTTTAATGTTTAGTTTTACTCAAGACAATGCTTACCCACTATCAGCTCAACTCGTAATCTTTATATCCAAACGAAACATTTGAAAACATATATCTCTTTTTGAAAAACAACCTTTCAAAATGATTTTGAATTTCAAAACATGAGGTAGGGCATTTTTAGTTAACTTGAAGTACAGGTCTTACTTGATGAGTCAACTCTTCCTAACTCTGTCGAGTACATCTACTGACTAAGCTTTGATGCCACCTTTATAACACCCTAGCTCCCAAACCTTAAACATTCGTCATAAGCTACGTATTTGTCTCGCAACTTGAGACATAATTACATTCATATGCAGTCACACCTCTTTTCTATTCGAGAACCAATATATTACTATTTCTTTCATCAATCATTCTCATTTCTTGGTTGCACTAGGCATATCCCAAAGTATAAAAAATGTATAAATAAATTGGCTTAGAAATAGATTAATAATAATATTGGGATCATATAATAACTAAAAAAGGCTTTGATTTAATATTGAAATTGAAAACAAATTTATGGGCTTCATGGCCGAGTTTCAACAACTAATATCTGGCTTAGTGGTCGACCTTGAACTGATAAACAAAATTAAATATGGTGGGTCATATGCTTTATAACTAAAAAATAGAAAATAAAGTTCATTTCCTACAACGTCCTCAACTAGGAGGTATACTACTACTGATAACTTTTTTCATATTACTTGTCATCACAAGTATTTTTAATAGTTACCTGAAAAAAGTGAGTGGGGGTGAGCTTGAGATCTCAGTGGATCATACACAGTACGTCTCAAATATTATTAAAGTCAAAATACAAAACATGCAAACACTTATTAAGCATTATGTGATTCAACAGTTCAATTGTTTTGAGTTGACGTTAAGACCAAAAAAACCTTCCCCAGTATCCCCCATTAGTCCTAAAATATCAAAAGTAATACCTACAAGCCAGTTACCTATTCATGACCCTATCTTATGAGTGAAATCTCAACTTGACTATCAGTTCCATCTTACTATTGTCACAGTAGCATTAAGACCCACCTTGGGTTGGGAACATCCACGATGCCACTAGACCACTGCCAAAGTCTCAGCATCACCATGTCAATACGTAGTTAAATCTCTTAATCGTCTTTATTTAGTGACCACTTGCATACTCACAGTATCATTATTCTAGATATAAATACATTTTAATAAGCTTCATAAAGCACATATAACATTTCTTCTAAACAATATTTGATATTCGTAAATCATACAGCATGCTATCAACACTATAAAAGACAAACAATCATCCGCACAATTGTCAAACATATCCCTAGCGTGCTTCTAAACATTCAATAAAAGTAAACAACCAATCGTGTTTCATAATTAGGAGCAAAATAGTATTAAAGAGTGTTTGCATTCATCCCCACCTTTGATGCTTGAATCCGTCTGATCTTCGTATTCTGAGCCTTCTCAAGTCTTCAACCTTCTTTCTTCCCTTAGGGAGAGAGCAATGAGTCTATTTTTCTCTTGAGCTAGAAGATAACTAAGAAGAAAAAAATGAAGAAGAAAAAAAATGAAGAAGAGAAGAATGATGAGACTCTCTTTCTCTTGAGAATGAAGAAGAGAAGAATAAGATATGATGGTTTAAGGAAGAAATAATGGTGCTATTTATAGGCATCCTTAGCCAATCACCTCATTCTACTATTCATATTTTAATATATATACTACCACCTCATTCCACTACTCATATTTTAATATATCCTATCACCCTATTCCACTACTCATATTTTAATATATCCCACCACCTTATTCCATTACTCATATTTTAATATATATCCTACCACCCCATTTCACTACTCATATTTTTTTTTGTGGAATCACTTATGAGATAATTAGGATAGTGGTAATATTTTTTACTTTTTATATGAATTTACCATTTTATCCCTAAGAGGCATATTATCGTTCTACCCCTGAGTATTTAATGTGTTTTTTTTTACAATTTAATGAACTCATTTATATATTCTTAATATTTGAGAATTTTTAGGGTATTATAGAAATTCACTAAGAAAAGAGTAATAAAGATTTTAACCACATGCTGGGGTGATGACTGGCCATTAGCTGTCATCATGGGTGTCCCTAACCCAAACTTGGCTTCGATCGTTTATTTTTTTCTTTTTATTGATACTACTATAATGACGATGATAGTGGTGAGATGGGACAGAGAGTCACAGGGGACCTCACTCTCCAGTTAGGGGCCTAAATAGGTAACCGACCCTTAGGTGTTACTCCTTAATGATATCCCAGACCATAGAGGTACATCAAGGTGAATCCTTTTAGTTTTAATGACAACTCAAAATAATTTGATGTTTGAAACGTTTAATGCTTGGAAGTGTGTGACATGTGTATTTATTTAAAGTGTTAAAATGGTTTAAATATTTGGTTCGATCCATGGGTTCTTTAAGCTCACTCAACTCTTAATTTTTTAGGTTAGCATAATAAGGAGTGGTTGGAGGCTTTTTTCATAAATGATGTTAGTTTCAGTAGTAATTTTAATTTTGTTGGGCATGGTGGCCCTATAGAGTCATAATCAATTTTATTTTAAGATGTTAATAACAAAGGGCCATAGGGCCTAGACAGTATCGATTTGATTGAAATGTAAGAGATCTATTGCATTAATGACCAGATTCGATGGTTTTTCTTTTATTTTATCACTTTTATTTGTCACACGGTTATTTTACTTGTTGACCTGGAATTGGTGCGAGATTGTGACGCAAGTATTAGAATGAGTAATCGTAATGCCCTCTTTCCCAAGTGACCCAATAAATTCTTTACGTATATCAAACAAGTGGCTAATGAACCACTATAATAAATGTTGTATTAATTGTTTAGATTCCATTTAATGGTGAATGAGAGAAATGTCGGCATTGTACCCTTAGAGATGGTCATCGGGAGACGAGATGTTACAAAGTTAGTATCAGAGCTTAGGCAGTAGTTTACTGTAATACCCCAAAAGTTAATAAACCCTTTACATAATTTTAGGATTTATTAATATAAAATAAATAATTCAAATAAATAAGAGAAAACTTAAGTTTCTTCATAATCATATAACACAAGTGTTAAGTAACCCAAAATAACCTATAAAAATAATATAAATTCGGGGAAACACAAAAAATATCAACGAAAATACGAACATGGCACAAAGGGTTTTAATTACCGCGATAATGATTGGGATTGCTGCGATAATGTGAGAAATTTCAAAAAGAACCCAGAATTTAACGCAATTCTAACTACTACAGTAGCCTATCGCGATAATGCATGATTACCGCAGTAGTATCTCATGTTATCGTTGTAGTACGTGACTTTATATGTATTGTTCACGCATGGAAACCCTAAACATCGACCATTTTATTATGCGGTTGCACCTTTATCTCCAAACCCTAATCAACCGCCACATTCAATTATCTCCTCTTCCCACATATGATCTAAGTCAAACCTACACTATTTTAACCCTTGAAAAATTGCCTAGCAAGCCAAAAATGGGAGAAGAAATACGTAGATAAAGCACTGTAATTCCATTGTTGAACTTGTATTGGTGTTGAGACGCACTACAAGGTAAGAACTAACTCACATACACTAATATACGTGTTATACTACTTTCAGATATAAGTAGAATTGATTACAATGGTCCTAAAACATTGTTTTGATCCCATCATCATAATAGAACTCAAAGAGAGGCCAAGATACTCATTTAAGGCATACAAAAGTTTGGTGAATCAAATGCAAGGTATAATATTCTTCTCTTTGATATAACATATGTTTTAGCCTAAGGTTTAGTGTATTGGAGCCTATGAATGAGATGAAACGAGGTGAAGAAGAATTCGCACAAGCATACAGTTTTTCTAGATAAACATCTCATGACTACCGTGGTAGTACAACAGATGTACACAGACTACCATCGTAGTGTAATTAAGGTACCCTAGTCACCAAGGTAGCTTATAGCAATAACATGTCTGAGACCTTATTTGTCTTTTCACACATATACTCTGGCTACCACGGTAATGCGTCGATTTCTTCTCTTTACTCCTCACCTATACGTTATGGTTATTGCAGTACCCCTCTCTTATACCGTAGTACATAAAGATGAAAACACACTGTTGCATATCTATTTTAATTCTTTTTCATACGGCGCATCACCTTGACTAAGTAATCACTAGATTATGATCTAATAACATTTATAATTGTATCAAAAACTAAGAAAAACAACTTTAATCTTAAAAGGTTGAGGTTCAAAGCTATTGGAGCAACAAGAAGAAGGCCCAAGAAAACAAAACAATATGTGGAAGTAATTACCTTGCTCCCTAATATTATTTGAATTTTCAATGTTGAACATGTTGTGTGTTTACATTTCTTTGAATGCTTGAGAACATGGTAGGGTGCACTTAAATAATGATTTGATGCTATGATTTCATATGTTTTACATAAATGTTAAATAACATGATCGTTTTATCTTTGCTTGATGATTACATGTTGTTCTAACATGAGATATGCATGGTCGTGTCCTAGATATCATGAGATGATTAACATGTTTGATTTACATGTATAAGTGATGTATGTTTTATGATGAAATGATATACATGAGTATCATGATGAAACAAGTGATTGTCATCACTGTGGATATTCTCATGATTGGAACAATGGGTTTATCTCTAGTTTCCTATGATAGAACAATGGGTATGTCCCTAGTTCTTGGTGATGGAGCGAGGGGCGTGTCCCTAATTCCTGAGTTGGGTGATGGGTGTGTCCCTATGTCCCATTGGAATCTGGCATTCGATGCATTTTTTTTTCGTTTGATATGATGATGATGAGAGAACATCAGGGTTAAGCCCTTCGATCTAATTAATAACTGTTAAACAATCTAATGTTTGAAACGCCAAACGTATGATAAATGTTTGTATATTCTATATTTTTTTATCTAAATAATATTATGGATGTACTATGTATGATTCACTGGTCTCTTGAGCTCATTCCACCTTATTTCAAGTAACCCTTGATGCGGTGCAGATTGATAACATTGCTAAGTACTTGTCAGTTACCTGCAAACCTCGCTGTAAAGGTTGTTATGTGATTTTCATTTTTAGTATTTAGTTTAGGTTGGGCATATGGCCTTCCAGATTAATTTCATTGTTAACTCCCTTTATAGTCTAGATATCGGCCACATAGGCCATGTTTTAAAGATTTTACTTGAAAATTTCATTTCAAACATTTTCGAGTTTAAATTTTAAAATTTTGATGATTAAATTATTTAGTTATCTTTTTATTTTTACATGAGATATCTCTTGGTTACTTTGATACTAAAGTTGGTATCAAAGCATAGTTAGTAGATAAATTGTTCAAGTGTCTAAAGTATAGAATATGAATGGTTAGTTCAATGGAGAAACTTTGCAGTAATATTATTAAGTCTATAGGTCTAAGAAAAGAGACTATAGATAAAGACTTGGGTGTTGCTAAGGTGGCACAATGGATCAAATGAAAACTTCTAAGATATAGGTTACAGATTAAAAATGTGAGAAAATGAAATACTTGTTTGATCCGGACTCGGGATCGAGATGATCCTGTATCTTTAGTTTCTACATAGTATGGGACGCGTAGGAATTCTAGGTATGGAGGAATCCTAAACATGGGGACTGATGGGTCATGTTTGGTGAATGGTTGATGACTTTGGAAGAATTTGTTTCCTTGTACTTAGCTAGTATGGGACGATTAAATATAGTGGGGCTTAGGAAGCATTAGTCGTTGAGACATTTGCTAAATTATTTGGGTATAGTGAAATTCTTAAGTGAAAGCCTATGTTGCCAGGTAAGAATGGTGTGGGACGCTCGAACTCAGAGGCATGGATAAAAGCTCAGAAATTCTCTATGCTAGCGTGAAATCTATGCTTGGTTGATTGATTATTGCATGTAATTATTTGGGTACAGTGAAGTTCTTGCGTAGAAGCCTATGTCGCCAGGTAAGGATGGTGTGGGACGCTCGAACTTGGAGGCATGGATAGAAGCTCATGAATTTCTCTATGCTAGTGTGAAATGTATGCTTGGTTGAATGATTATTGCATGTACTCTATTATTTCTATTTTAAATATTATTGTATGAGACCAAAAATCCAATACCCAGAAAACATACGAGGATTTGAAAAAACCTTGAATAAAGCCTACAAACATAAATTGACAGGCCACTGAACAAATCAAGAACTTAGTGACATCTAGAGTCATGATAGCACATATGATATTAAACATGAGACGATTTATGAAAATAATGGTGATACAATTTATTAAAGACATATTGGTGGAGAGGCATAAAAAGAGACATAATCAAGTATGTCTCTAAATGTCTAATTTGTCAGTAGGTAAAGACAGAATACAGAAAACCCACTGAATTGTTACAACCACTCCCAAGTGAAAGTGGGATAACATCGCAATGGACTTCGTTAACAATCTACCCAAGAACCAGAAGGGGGAAGATACTGTGTGAGTAATCATAGATCATCTCACAAAGGTGGCTCATTTCTTATCCATACTATCCACAGATCTAGTTGAAAAGCTTGGAGAGCTATATGTTAAAGAAATAGTAAGGTTACATAGTGCACCTAAGACTATAGTGTCAGACAAATATTTTAGATTCACATCTCAGTTTAGGTAAGCATGCCGAAGGAGCTAGGAAGTAGACTTACTATGAACACGACTTTCCATCCTCAAACAGATGGGCAGTCTGAGAACGTCATACAAATACTAAGTGATATGTTGAGAGCTTGCATCCTTGCTTTCAAGGGCAATTGAAGTAAGTATCTACACTTGACAGAATTTGCCTGTAATAATAGTTATCACACAAGTACACATATGACATTGTATGAAGTTCTTTACACAGACCCTGTAGATCACCATCATGTTGGGTTAACTTTAAGGACCATGTGGTTACAAGACCACGTATGGTGGAGGAGATGAAAAATTAGGTCAAGCAAATTCAGAAGCGGTTGGCCATGACATAGAGTAGACAAAAAAATAATGCAGATAAGAAGATATGACCTCTAGAATTTCATACAGGTGATAGAGAGCGTATGAAGATCAGCCCTAAAACGGGATCAAACAATTCAAGTATAAGGGGAAGCTATCACCGAGATTCATTGTTTATTTAAAATACTTAGAGGGGTTGGCAAATGTGCCTATGAGCCAAATCTACCCAATAGAATGTCTTTGATCCATAATGTGTTCCACATATCGATGTTGCATACGTATGAGCCAAATTCTACTCACATTATACACTGGGAGGAAATTGATATCTAGAATAATGCAATTTATGAGGAACTTGCAATCAAGATATTAAATCATAAGGTGCATAGTCTCAGAACCAAGGACATCCCCTTAGTCAATGTTCTTTGGAGACATCATGACCTAGAGGAGGCAACCTGAGAATTGGAGAACGAGACGTAGAAGAAGTATCCAAACCTCTTTACCAGAAATGCATGACTGGACAACATCACATAAGTAAGTAACCACTTTAAATTTTGAGGATGAAATTCTTTTGAGGGGGGTAGATTGTAACAGCCTAAACATTTCTTGAATTTTTAAGAATAAGAATATACAAGATCATAAATAAGTTCATGGAAGTGTTAAGCACATTAAATTCCACAGGGGTAAAATGGTAATTTGGTCACTCAAAGGTAAAATGGTCAATTCACATGAAAAATGAACTGTGGAGTAATATTGTGTAAAATGGTGAATGACTTTATATACGAAAACTTATTTAAACAAATCAAGGGTAGAACCCTAAACTCTAAATCAAAATTTCTAAACTCTAAACCCTAAAACTATAGACCTTAAACCTTAAACCTTAAATCCGAAACCCTAAAATCGTAGACCCTAAAACCTAGGTCTTAGACCCTAAACTCTAATCCCTAAACATTAAACCTTAAACATTAAGCCTTAAACCATATAATGTAAATCGTAAACTTTAAGCCCCCAACCCTTAACCTTAAATCCTAAACCCTAATTTTTAAACTCTAAACCCTAAAACCCTAAACCTTAAATCTTAAACCCTAAAACTTTAAAACTCTAAAACTCTAAAACTCTAAAACCTTAAACCCTAAACCCCCTAAACCCTTAACCTGTAAAGCCCTAAACCCTAAACCTTAAAACCTAAACTCTAAACCCTAATAGGTTGGCCAGGATAAAATTTGGAAGACAAAGGCATTGAACCAACTTTTTTAAAGGGCAATATAATGATTTGTATGATTATCCAAATCTCAATCAAGTAAATTTTGAGGTTTGTCACCGTTAAACAACCTGTTCATATATGATTTTAACATCTCTTCATTTGGTGGTACCAAAATTTTTAGCTGAAACATGACAGAAGATAGTTAATATGGCATGTAGTAAACAAAAATAAAAAAATATAATAAGATTAGTGTAAAAAATAAGGTTGTTTTTAAAAAATGACTTGGTTTTGAGGTAAGATGTTGAAATCCTTCTTGATTTGCATGAAATTTGGTTGTTCAGTAGCTCCTCACTTAAGAATACATGGACATTTTTGTCCACACACATAGCATACCCACCATTAGAAGATGAACAACACTCATAAAATCAAACTTGAAGAGCTAAAGGAAAGCCACATAGCTTGTAGATTGCTAGGTATTTTCCTCTCTCAGCTTCATCACCTTTTTTTATTCATACAAACATTTCCTTATAGAGAATCTATGGTATATTCAAAAAGACCCTTACCCCATGGATAATTATTAAATTTACCTAATTCTACCAACTCAAAATCAACATCATTGACCAATTTATCAATTTTGTGAGAAAAAGGAAGTGATGTAGGAAGAATAGGATTACAATCTCGACAACATCATCATCTTTGTGCCAATAACACGGTACAAAAGCCTTATAAACTAACTGCTTGCTTATCTTTTATATATCATTGAAGCACTCATCTTTAAAAGCAGTCCCTTACACCCCAGTATCCAAACACCTAGTGTCTCCTTTACATTTTTGCCCGTAATGAAGCCAAAATCATCAACATTGCATGTTAGAGTGACTGCATTTATCTTAACTCATAACTTAGATTCAATTAGTTGTACAAAAGCTTAGACCTCAAAAGCTCAATAGCTTGCAAGTTGATATGAAAAACAACTCTAGCAAGATAACAATTTTATAGACTCACAATGTATTTAAAAGCCTACATAAAACATAAGTTTGTTAAAAATTGACAAAAAATTAGGTACACATATAACACTTCCATAATATTGGTAAAAATGAAAATTATACCTAAACTAAAAATATAAAAGCATCAACACTGTAACAAATGAAGAATGTCATATTGGCATCAAACAAATATGAATAACTAAAAATAAAAATATTACTAGTATAAAAAACGTATACAACTGGTACCTTAGTGTGCGATTATAAGTTCTCGTCATCTTTTTTCGTGGATAAAGGATATGTTAAAATAAATGTCTTCCATTTCTTCTTAAATAAAATATCATCTGCTCCTTTTTTCACAACCTTCCTCATCTTTGGCATGATAGAAGAGGAACTTGACAAAATAGGCCTTCGAAGAGAAAGTTTTAAAGGCAATTCAACAACCTTTTCCATCACATTTGCTCCTCTTCATCTTCCCTGTAACATGAAAACTTCAAAGAACCATTTTCAAAGTATTTTAAAAAATATGAGTGGTTTTCTTTTTATTTGTATACAAGAGATTGAAAAAGGGAAGTGATCTATAAATATAAATGAACAGCAAAACAACACAATTAGGACACGATTTTGCAAAGAAAAAGACGAGGATTGAAGGATGTTGAATATGTAGCAAAAATTGCTTTGATAATCTAGGGCACCTGAAAATTGATATGACATGTCTATTCAAAATGGAAAATAGTTAAAAAGAAGAAACTGTCCTCGAGTCATGTTTTAAACTTATGGTATAATTGTAAATAAAACGAAATAATTAACATAAACAAACAAAATCTAAACAGTTACAGATATTATTAAAAATATCAAAAATATTATCAAAAGTCACTAAAATTATGGCAATTGCGTCGACTCAACGAGCTTCGAGCAACTTTGCACTTACCTGTTAGAATGGGCTTGATAAACAAACCCACAAACCGACCCGAAGGGGTTGCAGAAGTTGGGTCAAAGGGGTTTAGTAGGCTGGGCCAAGCGGCTCGAAATGTGCCACCTGTGGGCTGGTGTTTATAGTCTGTCCATAAATTATACCTTGGAATATGAAGGCGACGGAAACCGCCTTCCTTCTTCTTCATCGCGCATCTGCAAGTTTTATAGGCACGCAGAGCCGAATAAAGAAAAGTCCCGCCAGAGACCTCCTGGGACGACGTGGTTTCGAGAACCTTCTCGGAGCTTCCGCACGTCGACGAAGATTGTGGGATCTGCTTTGGATCATCTTAACAGGTATGATGGATCGTTCTAGACTTGAAATCCGGAGGAAATGCATATGCAATTCCAGCGTTACCGACTCATTGGTATTACGTCGCGTCTTTTATGTTTAAAAGTGAGCTACATATTTAAATGCAGAGGTCGGCAAAATAGCTACCCAACATTGATACCGACGTTTCTGATAGTTACTAGTGATCTTTTCTAGGGTTTCAAAGCTTTAACTGTGCTCGAAAAAAGCTTAGTTTTCTTAATTTTTCCTTAATCTCCATAGTCTATGATTTCCTGCTTCATCTGTCTGAATGATACTCTAAGTGCTTTTTGTTGTAGCGAGCGGAAATCATAATTTTTGGTGGAGCGCTTTAACATATGAAGGCGTTTCCATTGCTCAATCTGCTACTTTTCTGAAACTAGGATTATGTTGCAGTTAATACGGCCACGGATTGGAAATAATGTTATGATTCTTTAGTTTTTGTTTGAGAATAATCCCGTGAATCTAATATTTGATGGACTTATAGAGAAAAAACCCTTGTTTCCCTTACCCATAACATTTGAATGAGAGAAGCTGTATCTCTATCGTCATCATGGCTCAGCAGTCATCTCGTCTCAATCGACTACTCACGCTGCTGGATAGTATCCTTTGTTTCCACTTCTGTCGTCTTTTCTTTTTAATTGTTGTTGCTCAACTTAAATGTAACTGTTTAGCTTAACTGACTTCTTTATTTATGGAAGCTGGTGCAATGCTATAATGTTTTCTTCAAAACTAGTTTCATGTCCTTGTACGAATCCCCTGCTTCCTTGAGTCCTTGACAAAATTTAAGCTGGCTCAACTCAAGCAACAAGATTTGCAGCTGCTCGTCAAATTGGGGATATTGCCAAGTCTCATCCGCAAGACCTGAATTCCCTCCTAACTAAGGTAAGTGGCTGATGTTACTTTCTCTATTTTATAGTTAGCGCTTTACATAACAATGACATAGAGGGTTTTCAATTATCATTATTTTTGGGTTTTTTCGGATAGCATCTGGCAAACTTGAGTGGTGCTGTTATTTTATTTTATTGGGAAGATACAAACCCTACTACCATTCCCCCTTGGGGTGCTGAAACCTTGTGGATTCTACTGATCGTACACCACCAAGACACTCAACCCCACACTCGGCATAGGATATGAATAGGGGACCTTGGTAGATTTGCTATAACCTTCAAGAAGATATCACCCTTCTATTCCAACCAAGCCATGAACCCCAACCTTTGTGGAACCTCTTGCTTCTAATGACTACCAAGCCAATGGCACATTGGCTAGTATTATGAATCGCCTAAGTATAGAAGAAACTATGACACTATGAATGATTTGTGTGGATATTCGTGCATTATACACAAACATGGTTAACAACCAAAAGTAAGTGTATTAGCACGACACAATCAACATCACCATGATTGACGAAAGTACCGTTGATCAAAGTGTGATGATTGATAATAGACCAACCAAATGTGTTTATCTATGCCTAAGAGTAACTTGAAAATGGTCACCACTTTCTCCAAAATGTCTTCACCCATCCATTGATAGAATTTGCAGTTCAACAATTTCAAATGTATTCTTATTTCTATTTCTATTTCCCTTTTTTTTGTTTGCACGAACTAGGACATATGTAGTTGAATTTGTAACCTGAGGTCTTTACTTTTCAAGTTCAATTTTGTGGTTGTCTTTCTATTGCACCTAGGGAGGCCAATAGTTTTTGCTGATTATTGTTTAGAAAAACATGTTCACTATTTGTCTTCTTCAATTTCTTGGTAATGTTCAAATTGTTTGTTTTGACATTTAGGTTTCTCAATATCTTCGTAGCAAGAGTTGGGATACAAGGGTTGCTGCTGCTCATGCTGTTGGTGCAATTGCGGAGAATGTTAAGCACACTTCGCTAAGTGATTTATTTGCATGTATTGAGTCAGAAATATCAAAAACTGGACTTCCTTGTAGTGTTGAAGATGTGCTGACCTCACTAACAAAATTTCATCCTAAAATTGTAGTAGGCTTCTCTATCAGAAGGTTAGCCATGCAATTTTGATTTTTTTTCTTTTTTTTTTTTCATGCTTGATGTCTTTCATATAACCATTATCTTTAAACACTAAATTCTCTAATTATTGTTAGAAGGTACCGTGAACAAAAGGAATTGCTTATCTTAACAATCTTTGTTCTGTTCACAGCTTTGACATTAACAAAGTCTTGGAGTTTGGTGCTCTCTTGGCATCAAGCGGACAGGTAATGATGTTCTTATGGATTTTGGACGTTCAACCTATATTTCTTGGCATCTTTTGTTTCTGGGATATCTCTCTCTCTCTCTCTCT
>JAJIYU010008273.1:0-18151 GCA_030144865.1 Tinospora cordifolia | reverse complement strand
GAGAGAGAGAGAGAGAGAGAGAGCAGTCATATCGCGGAAACGAAGAGGTGAGGAGGGGAAGAAGATCGTCGAAGAAGAAGAAGAATTAGAAAGAGAGGTATTAATCAAACATGTCTTGGCAAACTTACGTAGATGATCATTTGATGTGCGACATCGACGGTCGTCATCTCACTGCTGCGGCGATCATTGGTCAGGATGGCACCGTTTGGGCCCAAAGCGAGTCATTCCCTCAGGTTTCCATCTCTCTTTTTGTCTTCAATTGGAAATTTCTAATGCCTTTTTCACCATTAATTTTTCTTTTTTTTTTAATGCAATTTTATGCCGGGATGGCTATTGTCTGGCTCATGTTGGATTACCCATTTCTTGTTTCCACTAGATGGGTGCTTCTGATAGTTAATCTGATTTTCTACTGATTTTCTATTTTAGATTTAAAATGCATTTGTTCCAAGCAGTTCTTGAGTAAATACACCAATTTTGCTTAATGGGCCTTCAAGATTGAGTTGAATAGATATTCCTAATCTTCTGTTGGGTACATTTGTGGATGCTTATTATTCAGATTTTATATCCAAGTCACATGTTTACATTGGCACAAGTAGAGGTATTTGAACTGTTTTTGCTCCATTTTTAGTTTTTGTCTCCTCTGATGTGCCCCTTTTTTGTTTTGGTTTTACATGGATCATTATACAGTTTAAGCCTGAAGAAATAACTGCCATGATGAAAGACTTTGAAGAACCTGGATCGCTTGCACCGACTGGTCTGTACCTCGGTGGCACGAAATATATGGTGATACAAGGAGAACCTGGTGCTGTCATTCGTGGGAAGAAGGTAAAGGCTTCCTCTTGTGTCTTTTCTTCTGAATGGCATGTTAACACCTATTAACTGATATGTTATTTCTGATGAGCGTGTTTGTGTGTGATTAATGTTGCCCAATTGGTTATTTTGATCTTTACTCCTATTTGCGTCATCTTTGAGACATCTAGATAAGGCATTGTTGTTCTTGATATTCCTTTATTTCCATCATGTCTTGTGCTTATATGGGTTCATGGTTCTGTTCTAACTTGATCAATGAGCCGAAGGAAAACTTTTGATGTTGCTATGGTCTTTGACGTGGGAAAGAGTTATGTGTATACAGATGAAGGTGGGAGAAGGCAATTAAAACAAGTATTCCATAAATATTTAACCCCTTATAAATGTTTGTTTCACAACTTGTTTCATGTCTATCTAGTGTTGCTTTATGACTTCCCAAAAGCTGCTTCATAATCAGTTTTGCTTATATCTGAAAATTGTGTTTCAAAATTGTTTTTATCCAGTTTAAGGATTCACTAAAATTATGTCGTTATCAATTTAAATACAAAAAACTTGGGACGCTTGTCGGCACCATAGTTGGCAAAATCTTGACTCAAATTCGTGAATCATGTGATTCTCCATTTGATTTGCTCTCCATTGATTTGAACCCCACCTATGGATTCTAATACCTACGAAAGCCTCCTCTAATTGATCCAAATCAGTGTGAGTCATACAATTCAGTGATTAAGGTTGATTCAAGGTGTTCTTTTTCTTGGCTCATATGTTTGCACTCAACCAAAAAATTAAAAAAAAAAAAAAAAAACTCTCTTTCTTTTTTCTTTTGACTTACTATTTTTTTTTTTTTAATTCTGATAGATTTTTTTTGGTTCCACATCATGCTCTGGATTATTTTTGTGTATATTTTGGACAAACTTTGTTTGCTGAAAATTATGTTTCAATGTTCGAAGTTTCAAACATTGAAATTCAACCTCACTAGACCAATTTTGGCAAATGGGAAGCTCATTCACGGGTTAAAGGGAAGTCAAGACAGTAGAAGACATCAACAATATGCTTGACACCTCAAAGCGACAAGCTTTTCATCTTTTCAATTGACAAGGAAGAACTTTAGGGTCTCAAAAAGCATTGATGGGAAATACTATGACGATCAAGGAGTTCTTGGTTGCAGCATGTTTTTCTATGGAGCTTGGCTTTTGTTCAATGTTGTGGATTGAAAAGATGCTAGAGGAGATTGCGCAAGAGAGCAAGGATTGAACTTTTGATCTTAAAAGACCATGAAAATGTTGTTCTTTTGGAGACTTTCTCAAACTTTGCCGGTGGTTTCTTGAGAGTTACAGAAGTGGCTGGTGGGCGTCAAATTTCCATTTTCATTCTTGAGGATGGGAATTCTTAAGGATGGACTTGTGTTGGTAGATGTTTGTCAAATCTTGGCTCTAGTAAGCGACCTAAAGGTTCAAAACAACACTACAAAGTCAAATCATCAAGCAAACATAGGGCTACAAGGGGCACTCAGGGGGCATAAACAAGAAGAAGAAAACAGTGGGGGTTGGGATTCTTTGACACCTTCAATGAAACATGAGAATGGTTTAATGATTAATAGAAAAACCAATTGAACATGCATCTTTGCTTTTGTGTGTGTTTTTTGTTAATCTACAGAGGATAGGTGAATCAAGATTAAAGCGAAACTTCATGCCATTTTGGGATGTGTAGTGGTGCTGAAAACTTTGGGGGTGGACCAAGCTATACTCTAGTGGCGCAACAATGGCAAGAAGTTGAGGCTACTTGGGGGAAATCGACTCTTAGTGCTTTGGTCGAATTTTAAAGCTAGTTGGTAGAATTCTAGTGGAGTGACTAGAAAATATAGTTTCAAAACAGTTGGATTGGGATAGGAGTTTCATTGAAGCATGGTCGATCAAAAATATGATAGAGGAGATCGATAGCTATGAGATGAATATGGATAGGCTAGCAAGCTTTCATCAAGAAAGATGGCTATGGATAGGCTAGCGAGGAGGATATTGGCGCTGATCACCAAATCAGAAGTTGTATGACAACCAGTCAAACCATTTGAGACATGCTTGCAATGAGATCGCCAGTTAGATATGCTTTGACAAGTGTCAACAAATGGGAGGCAATGGAAATTGAGTACGAACAAATGGCATGTTGACTTTTCCCCTTGAGATGTTTTGGCTCAAATCTTGAACATGGGGATGGTGTCTCATGAGCTTGAGGAGCTAACATGAGAAGTCATGCGATACAAAAGGATAACAATGTTGTATGCCTCTCTAACAACTTTCAAGGCCTAAAGGATTTAACCTATGAATGACGTTATGATAACACTATGGCCCTTATTACTTGTGAGTCGTTAATTGGCTCATAGATCTTTTCCAAAGTGATGGTGAGTGCATGTGGTTCCAAAGCTCATGGGTTCTAGCTACAAGGCACATGTGGAATCGTGTGGTTCAACTTGCATACTTCAATACAAAGGCTTGCAAGACTCTATAGCTAGATGTTGCTAATTATTGTGGCACGCCAAGGAGTCAAGAGAAGACACCATGGAATGTGCATACGGCGTACCATCATTGAAGAAAATAAAACTTTCCCAGCATCTTGTATTGTGGATATATTCTCCCAATCGCCTTCATTTTGTAAAAGGCGTAGAGCTCACCTCTCTCTCTCTCTCTGAATCTAAAAAGGATGATGGCATGGAGCTATCTAATAAGGAGGTGGTGAAGAATACCTTTGTGAGTGGTTCTACGAAAATGGGGATTATTCCATCGAGGCTTCAATCCGTGAAGAAAAAAAATGATAGTCTTGATCATATTGAAGCAATGCACTCTAGAAGCCAGGAATCTAATAGGTGGAGACTCATTGGTGAAATTAGCTAAACTGGGCGAAAGGATAGGGATAGCATAAAAATTTTGAATGAAGTTCTTGGGGCTCTAAGGAAGGAAAATATGCAACTTTCAGTGCTAGAGGAGATCATCGACAAGGTGGTTCCTTACACGACCAAAACAAGTAGCCCACCATGTGATGTACTGTGGTTCTTCCAATGCATCTGATTTGGGGTTTTTTCTAAGTCAATGATCATCATTTCTTGGAATGTAAGGGATGTGAGTCGAAGGTAAAATGGTAGGCTGTTAAAAAAGGTGGTGGGGAAATGCAAACCAAATGTTCTTATGATTTAGGAGACTTGAGTGTCTTGTATTGATAGGTTATCTATGGGTGGAGTATCAATCAAGTTTTTTAGAATGGATTTTGTTGCTTGTTGTTCATGTGACCGTATAGTAGAATTATGGGGGTGAGTAATAGTTTGCTGGGGGAATTTTTTGTCTCTGTGCTAATAAAGAGAAGGGAAATATGAGTTTTGGCTCTCTATTGTCTATTGGCCTAACAAGGCTTCTAGTAAAATCAGAATTTTCAAAGGAACCAGTCGTGTTAAGTGACCTACTACTTTCAAACTCAAGTTTCACTTGGTCTAATTTACACATCTACACAATATGTGGGGACAAGTAGGTAAATTATACTTGAAGAGACACCCATGATCCATTTCCCATGTCCATGCTAAGGCATGTTGATGTGATTCTATTCTATCATACCATCATCATGGAATGAAAAAATAATAACGTTTAGGTCCCTTAGGTTTAGTCTATGTTAGCCAAAGTCTAGGACTTGGATATGGATTGTGGGATGCGAGTACATATCCAAAGCATGGTTTGAAAATTCGATGGAATTCGCCAACTTAATTTGGTAATTTGGACAATCAAAGCGACTCACCTATAAAAACAACATTTTTTTATGGGCGAATCTCTATGTTATGCATAAATTCTTCTATATAATCATAGATATTGTAAAAAAAATCTCTATAAATGAAGAAGATTGAAGGCAAGGTGTGTGCACTTGGCGATTAGTAACTCAAGAGAAAGAAGAGCGAGCTGCAGACTGGAGGGAAGACAGTAATGAGAAGAAAAGAAAATAAGAATAAGTTACGAGTCTAAAAAGGAGAAGTGTTGAGAGAAGACAGAGAGATGGGGCTAGTTTATCATTTTTAGTAGAGAAGACTGAAGTTTCTTGCACTTATAGCAATCAGTCAAGCTAGGGTTTATGTTTATGTGGCCATTATATTGGTTTTTCTTTCTTTTCTTCTTTCTATTTTTATAACAATTTTAAGTTAACACATGTGATGTGCATTAAACATCGTTAATGTTAAAATACATATTCAAAGCCATTATATCTATACTTTCATATATAAATTATCTATTTGTGTTTGTTTTCATCATTCTTTTGTGTAAATTATGTATATTTTAGCATTTACATATATTTTTTTAAACTTCTTTGAGTTGGTGAATTTTTACAGCAATTCTTTTGAATTTATCGAACTCTCCGAATTAATTTTAATTTTTGAATGTTGAAGTTTGGGGTGAAGTCTAATTTTCATTCCGTAATCGAGAGGTTGTACTTGTTCATTTTCAAATTGTAGGATACGAAGAGTAGAGGTTAAAATGTTTAAAATTTTAGAATTTTAGGTAGTTGGATAGTCAATAGTGTTTTGTTTATTGATAAGTACACATGTTATCTTCTTGTTTTCTTTTTTACATTTTTTTTTATTTTTTTAATCTATTATCAGATTTCCTTGCTCACTTAAATGAACATCTTAAAAAGAAAGAGGTTTAGGATAATTATTTGAATGTAAGCATGTTATCTGTATGGACATCTATTGCATTGGTTTGGAATTCATGAAATTGTATTTACACAACAATGTATTTTAGATTTGCAAGAGCATATTTAAAACACGGTATCATTTTGATGGATTGAGCCATGAATAATAATACTCTTTATGTAATAATCAATGTGGGACTGAGTCATGAGAAGTATCAACCTTTCTCTATGTGATAATTCTCGCAATAATTGTGCAGTATGTTGGATGTAAGAATGGTGAATGGAATTCAGAGTTGTCTTCCTTTCACAAGATCTATAAATTGGAATCGAAGGAGTTGTGCATTCAAGAATGCAGAAAGGCACATCAAAAGATGAAGACTAAGTGGGTGAGCAAAGGTGATGCCAAATAAAAATTCTGTTATAACATTCTTACTAGCTGATGTTCAAGAAATTCTGTCTCTTTTATTGTCAAGGATGATGGTGTCACAACAGAGGGACATCTTAGAGTGGTGGGGAAATAATTATTTTTTTCTCTAAGGTGTGTTCTCCAAGTCTCACTTGTAGTTGGGAACTGGAAGGAATTGGTTGGAGCCCCATTTCTAATGCAGATAGGAGTTGGCTTTAGAGGCCTTTAGGGGAGGATGAGGTAAAGAAAGTTGTGTTTAGTTGGAATGGAACCAAGGGTTGGTATGGATTGCTTTTCCCTATTGTTATTTTAGAAGCCTTGGGAGGTGATCAAGGGTGATTTTGTGCTGGTCATCCATGAATTCTTTTCCCATGGCATCATTAATAACTCTAGTAATAAGACATATATTTGCTTAATTCCTAAGAAGTTTGATGCTTGGTGTCTCAAATACTTTGGCCTTATTAGTGTCACTACTAGCATTTAAAAGCTTGTTATCGAACTCCTTGCTTTAAGGTTTGGATCTACTGTTGATTCTACTGTGAATGACACTCAATTTGCATTTATTTAGGATCGTCAGATTCTCAACAGTATCCTAGTTGCCAATGAGGCAATATAAGACTACAAGATCAATGGGACCCTTGGGGTGTTATTCAAGATGGATTTTTCTCAAGCTTACAACACAGTTGAGTACTTGAGTGGGACTTCTTGGATTTTGTGTTGTCTTGGAAGGGTTTTGGGGGGTCGTGGATTTCCTCGATTTTGGAATATCGTATCTTACTATGTTTTTATGGCAACCTAGGGGAAAATTTGAAGCTGGTTAGAGGTTGAGGCATGGTGATTCTCTTTCTCCTTTTGTGTTCTCATTGGTGGTGGGCATATTGGGAAGATGAGCAACGGACAACATTTTTAGGCTATACTCTTTTCCTGCTACATGAAAGGGAGGATAACGTTTTCAAGCGATCATTATTCTTCATTGCTTTTGTGAGTTCTCATGCCTTTGGAGGAACTTGGGGAAATGTCAAACGGTTAGTATTACTGTGGATTCTGGAATGCTCCTCAACCGTTGCTAATGCAGCTGGTTGCTTGGTGGGATGGTTGGAAATGTGCTTTCTTCTTAAGGGGAAGATTGGTTCTAATTCAATCAATTTTTCTTGCCATCCCAACATATAGTATCCTTGTTTAAGATTATAATTAGTCTAGCTAATTCAATTGAGGGGAGAACATAAATTTCTTGTGGGGAGAAAGGATTGTGTCACTTGCTTTGGTGGAAGGTTGCACAATAGCCAATTAACGAGGAGGGCCTTCTGTGTATCACTAAAAGAAATTCTGCTCTTTGTGGCAAGTGGCTATGGAGGTTCGTCAAAGAGTAGTCTCCCCTTTGGGTCAGAGTCATTAGAGATATGGTGTGATGGAGTGTCAGTAGGGAAATTTAAATCTAGACAACCAGCACAATGTACATCTAGAGGTCCTTGGAAGTTTGTTTCTTTGCTTGGATCAATGATGGAGAATCTAGTTAGGTTGGTGGTTGGTTGGAAATAGGGAATCATTGGTTTTGGGAAAGTAAATGGCTTGGATCTTAGTAAGGAAAACTAAAAATGGAGTCCTAGAGCCAGATTTCTCTGCATGAGGCTTGAACATCTGATGTTGTTATTCAATCAGATGAGAAATTTTTTTTTTTTTTTTTTTTTTGTTCCCTTTCTTTACTTCATTAAAATTTGATAATGAAGTTTAATAAGAAAATTGTATGAGCTTCATTAAGCCCTAATAAGATGAGTATTGTGGAATGTGAATGGTCCTTCAAAAAACTGACTTGATATAGATTTCATTTCTTTGTTAACTGAATAGCCTTTGCCCTGTTCCCAGGGCTCTGGTGGTGTTACTGTGAAGAAAACCAGCCAAGCATTGATCATAGGTGTGTATGATGAGCCCGTAACTCCTGGAGAATGCAACATGATTGTCGAGAAGCTTGGCGATTATCTCATCGAACAGGGTCTTTGATTCTACTTGGGTATGACCTTTGCTTGGCCTTGCTAGGAGAATGATTTATTTAAGGGAAATCATAGTTACAGGGTTTGATGTCTTGGAATAATTATAGGCCTCATGCTCTTTTGGACAATTGAACATTTGTTTCTTCTCAACTGTAAGCAATCTTTCTTATCCTCCGAATGTAAGGAGATTAAGAGAATTTTGAAGCAAAATCTAGTAGATACAATATATCACTGCAATAACAGGTTTTTCTAGATGAATGAGTATATACCTTGAGATACGTAATATACATTATTCAATAATTATGAGATTTGTAGTTACTTGAAAAATATACTTAAAAAAAATACAATCACAGAAATCAATTTTTGTGTGTTTTGTTTTTTGTTTTTTTTATTTGGGTAATGCTAAAATGATTTTAGAGAGAAAGAGAAAATTAAATAAATAAATAAGTAATAAAAAAGAATTGCGTTAACAATATTAGTTAACTGCAATTGCATGTGATAAGTGCAATGCTTGTGATTGAAAAGGCAACAAATAAAAGGGATTGAATATTGGGAAAAGAAAATATATAAAATGATTGTAAAGTTGGTAGAAAATAATAATAATTCTTAAAATAAGTCGATAAAAGAATATTGTTTTTTTTTTAGTTTTGTAACTATTTGATTTTAACGTTGTTAATAACTTTAGAATCAAATTATTAGATTATTTTGTTTCAGGAAATTTTAATTGTAGAAGAATTAACAAAATCTTAAGAATACAAAAATTATACAAATTAAGCTAAGAAATTATTGTATTTTCTTAAAAAAAAAATTTTATTAGATTATTGTTTTTAAGAAATTTCACCGTTCTCTACATATCTATCAGAGACGTGCTAATAATACATAGTAAACATTTGTTATTTGACTCAATCCTTTTAGTAAAATATTGGGTCGAGTGAGCTTTAACTTACTAGATTACATAGTATTCATTGCTTCAAATTCAAATTTGTACATGTTTCTTATCTTCAATGAGAAGTACAAAAAGACAATTAAAATGGCAACAACCCGGGTGAACTGAACTAGATAACGTTGTGACCTACAGTTGTGATTATCTTGACGATGACGAGTAGAGGCTTGACGCACTTGATCAGCTTCTTTTGGGTGTGTCAGGCATTCAAATTTGAAGAGATGATCATCAGATATATATATATATATATATATATGTCTGTTATTTTCTCAGAATTGATTCCAACACATGTAAGAGATAATGTTGTTGCTTTTAGTGCATCAATTTTTGCTTTACTTTACATTGCTTCATATATAACCATTTTGAAACCATCAACTTTTTTCCTTTGACTCCTCATTTTGTTGGGTTAATCCTTCTATAGCTGCTTTTTATAACTCTTTGATTGCTTTGAGATAGATGGCTTTGTAGGAAGGAACTTGATTATTAAGGAGTAATTTTATAATTTTATTTAGAATCCATGGTATATTATGATTAGAAAAAAAAAATTAAAAAGAAAATAATGTAGATTTTTTCATAAAATACTTCAATATAATCAAGAACCACCACAAATGATTCAAGAGTAATCATAGAAAAAAAAAAATTCATCTAACATACCAGCTTATCCTTCATACCAAAATAACAAATGAAATTATATACCCTTAGAAGCCAATCAATAGTTTAATTACAAAGTCCTGTAATCCATTTTTTCTTTGAAGAATTCACTTCAACAAATTTGTGATATCAAATAAACAATACAATTTTTCATCCGTCCACCACTGAAAACTGAAAATTGAAAACACCACCTCTCATCTGACTCATATGTGTTAATCCTGAACCAAGATTAAACTCTCCAATGATAACACTAATAATAATAACAAAAATAATAAAAATAAAAATTTGAAACAAGTGTTTGCTAGCTGAATCTCAGTCTTGGTTTGTAAGCTGTGGTAGCTACCTACCTAGTTTTCAATTTTGCATTTAGCTTCGAATGAATCAAGAGGAGATATTTCAATAGCACGTAAACAATACAACAGCTTTGCATGAGCTCCACATTAAGGGCGCATATCCCTTGCAGGCCTCTCTTTGAGGCCAGTTTTTACAAACAATATTTTAAGAAAAGCCTCACATGGGGCCCCCAAGAGGAAGGGTAAGACAGAGAAACTACAAAACAGGGCCCCTTTGCTTCTAAGGGACACCCAATCCCACCAAACCAGAAACACCTACCACATTATATTTCATCTTTAAACGCAGTCCACTCATCCTCACACAGGTGAAGGTGAAGGTGAAAAAAGGAGCTCAGTGGCATGCGGTGCCTGCAAGAGTTAGAACAGCAGGAAGAACATAAGCAAGCAGCATGGCATCACTGCTGATATACTATTAAACCTGCGGCCACCGTATGCTATGGCAGATGAAGTTGAACTTGATGATGTTGTTGCATTATTTGCAGTTTTGACGTTGCTCCTGCAAAATAATAAGATGGCAGAAAATCTACTTAAATTCAGCCGCAGCCCATGTGATAAAATTTCAGAAACTAAATGAAAGACAAGAAGTATGACACATACCCAGCTGTCGCGTAAAAGCAGTTATCATAACCTGCAAATTGAAGTGAAATCAATCAGTGACAAATAATATTTTTACCCAAAACCTGGGCTAAAATGACCAAACCGCAACATTACACTTAATGGGGCCAGACCATAAGCCCAATCCAATGCATACTTACTTGGATCCTTGTTGGTTTTCACTCCCGTGCCTCCAAAGCTGCAAGCGACATCTGTAGCTCCATTTTGCTGATAATAACTGTTGAATGCATATGAAGCATGAGAAACCAAAGTGTCCGGTTGGTAACAGGGCTGGCTAGGCTGGATAGCTGAACAATCAACATTCCCAGGACCACAAGCCCAATCCAATGCATTCTGCAAGTCCAATTCTGATGCAGTAGATGAAGCAATGCACCACCGTGTTCCATTAGAACTTGTAACATTTGCTTGTGTGATCATGTCAACAGCCCCTCTACCAGTCAAATCCAAGTTGTACACACTAGTCTGATCAGGATAAAACAAACCCCAGTTTCTCTCAGACGCCAATCCTGGCTTCCTGTTCTCGTTAAACAACGAAAAAATATACACATCAATCTCCTCTCCTGGCTTTGCTGGAGTTCCAGTGTCATTAATCACATGGCGTATCAGGTTGGTATTGTAAGTTTGAGCATTGTCAGCAGTTGCAGCAGTCTCCTTAGGTGATCCCTTGGAAGGCCATCCGGTTTCAGTAACCATAACTTTTATTGTTCTAAAATGTAGAGCCATTAGTGCAAAGTAAAGAGCATCAATCTGTGCATCAAACATGTTTGTGTAGATCAAGCCGGTATTTGGGTCAATAACCTCTGATGAAGACTCAAATAGAGCATATTCAAGAGAGACATTTGTTGGGGAGTCTCTATAAGCATAGTAAGGATAAATATCAATCATGAATGGGGACTGGTTCTCCGCAAGGAATTCCAACAAGGGTTTCAGAAAGAATGCAAAATTGCTATTAAAGGCACCAGCTGACGGTGGAAATGATCGAGATAAGATCCCAAGTGAATGGGTAGTTGAGATTTTGATTTTCCTGTGCAGACCAGCTTTCCTCAGAGCAGTGTGGACATTTTGCATGGCTGGTACAACAAGGGCTGATACATTTGCAGGGCTTTCAGTAGCTTCAGCACCAACAGTTATATATGTGATTTTTGTAGCAGGATAGTAGGGGAGGATATTGTTCTTTAGCCAGGAATCTACATTGGACTGGAACTGGGAGAATGGAAGCAAATCCGAGTTTGAAATACCAATCATAAGTTCAACTCCAGTGTTGGCAAAGGCTTTGAGAACTTGAATATTGGAGTCATAGATCCTGACGTACTTAATCTTATGAAGTTGAACTAGTTGTGCAACTTTATCAGGGGTGGGTAGATCATCAGCATTCCTTCCATAGCACACTCCAATTATACTTCCTTGGCAAAGGTCTGAAAGAAATTTCGAAGTTCAGAGATCTGAATTGCAATTGCAAGTCCCATATAAACTAATTATTAAAGCATTAAATAGAAGTAGTTGACTATTTGTCTCATCACTCCACCATAGAGATGCAATCAATGTGCTGATAACACAACTCAACTCATGAAGAAACATAAACATAAATGTAGCAAAGTAAATTATTAAGAGAAATATAGATTTCAGCATGAATATATATATATATATATATTGCAAACTTGTTATGTTATAAAAATGACAGATAAAAAATAATGGAATTCAATGTCCTTAGGAAACACTAATTCCTCTACCAATCCACAGAATGCACCAGCCTACCCACAAGGCAATAGTGAGGGAGTTACAAAAATGACAGATAAAATAATGGAATTCAATGTCCTTAGGAAATGCTAATTCCTCTACAAATCCACAGAATGCACTAGCCTGCACGCAAGGCGATAGTGAGAGAGGGGAAATACAACCCCACAGTCATCAAGCATGCATTATAACATGTTTGCCCAAAGAACAACTCCCCAAAATCTATGGGCCTCTCTTTTGAATGGCATAAACAAGTAAAGCTCAGCCCACAGTAACATAATTATAGTGACTAGTGAGTGGCCACAATCACCTTAGCCCATACAAAGTAAAGCTAAATCTTAAAATATTTTTACATGTCCTCTGCAAGAAAGGACTTCCACCTCCAAGTTGTTACATTGAAGCAGCATCCTTGAATGACTTAATCCATATCAACTTCTCTGTCAAATATACTGAAGTCATCATTGTTGACATAAACTCATGAAAGTTACTGATAGTGAGCCTATCAAAGCTCACTATCTTCCCAGAAATCCAAGTACACCCATTAACTTTCTTAGCATTGACATAAAACTCACTCACCAACAGGAAAATACCAGCTCTGGTTGCGCATAAAATATGTGTTGCTTATGTTCTTCAATGACATCTATAAGAATTTTGTGTTGCTTATGTACTTCAATGACATCTATAAGTTCATTTTCAAACTTCCCATGAACATCGAAAACCTCTCTAGAACAAGAACTTTCTTACACAAATACATCTTTGAGAGGCCTCTTATCAGACATATTTGGTGGATTTAAAACTAGAAGCACTAATTCATTTGGGATTCATGACAATAATTTAGCAAACCACACGGCACAAGCAGTTAAAATATGACTAGAAACTTTATAAAAACCCTTGCTTTCTCAGAACTATAACACTTAAAAGAAATGAATAAGAATGCACTTCCAAAATAATAAAAATCCTCAAGTTATGTGAAATACAAGATGAGATTGTGACGACCATGCACTGACCTTGCCTATGAAGTTAATAAAGGAGGATATATCAACCTTTGCAATCACTTCCTTAGTATGGAAAAAAATGGAAAATAGGACTAAGAAAGCTAATAGAAGGAAAATGAAGATGAAATGGGAAGAGAAAAAATAAAGAGAGAAGGCTTAAACTAATGATGAGAAGAGGAAGTGAAGAAAGGGGCTAAAAGTATGAGTTAGCGAAGGAGGCAATGATGAGGAGAAGGAACGATGACTTAGGGAAGTTTTCCAAACCCTTTCATCATTTCTTTGTCTATGGTTTATCATTCATCATTAAAGAAAATGCTGATGCTTTTGATGGGGTGTGGATGGGTTGGTAAGGATTTTCTTTACTTCAATGCTATGCTTGTTTAATTTGGCACAAGCTAGTCAAGATCAAGATTCTACTTAGAATTAAAAAAGGGGTCCTTAAAGAATAAGCAAAAGAAGAAAAAGAAGAAGAAGAAGAAGAAGAAGAAGAAGAAGAAGAAGAAGAATATACCTTCAGCAAATGTTACCATTAACACCATTGTCCTTACTCCCTCTTCTTTCATTCATCGGCAAAAGGGTGAGGACGAGTTTTTGTGATCTATTTGGGTTTGGCTAATTGGCTAAGTAAAAAAAAAGTGTAGCATTAAAAAAAATGCAATTTTTCAAGGAGATTGTGCCTAAGTTGCCATCCCAACAATATTACAACTTATATTGTGATTCGAGTGCACAAAAAAGGCATCTTAACAATCCTATGACAATTTAGATTCTGATCCTACCTACCATGGTTCAAGAGTTTAGTTTGATGATGAGTTCGTTAGTGTAAGGTTGATTTTCTATTATTAGTTAAAAACTAGTAAATCTGTAAATACTTGGGGACCTTTGATAGTGAAGCTTTATAACTTACAAGGGAAGTGTGCCTTTCTCATTCATTTTAGCATTTTGATTTCAAAATCTGAGGGTTAATTTGAAAAAGGAGTGTCAAGTATTGAAGTCTATTTCTATATTTTTCAAAAGATGTTTCCAAATCAGAAATGTTTCTTCAACCGCAATCATAAGTCGTCACAACCATAGTTTTTAGGTATCAAATTAGCATCTTCCCATGGGTAAAAATCAATCAATTTTGAAGAGAGGTATAAAACTCATTTCTTTCATTGTAAGTGCTTAAAACTATTTTTCCTTCATGAATACACCTTTCAAATTCATCACTCTCTATTGGTTTTTAACTTTTATTGGTGCTTTTTTTTAATCATTACTCATGATCAACTCTTTCATGTACACAACTAATTCAAATGACATCAATGATAAAATGCTTTTTTTCACATTCTTTATTTTCACATTATTAAATGAGTTTTGTTCTTCATTATTTTGTGTGCTTTTCTTAATCTAGCAATATTGCTAGATATATACTAATGGGGTTGACTACTTATTGGAAACCTTGTTTTTGTTTTCGTTTTTTTCCTTCCTTTCTTTCATTCATTCTTTCTTAATTTATTCCTTTCTTTTTTTTTTTTTTTTTTTTGAGAAACCCCATACCCAATGGAACGCTCTTCAAAAGGTTGGTAGTAGAAATTATGCAATATCTAATGCAATGGATTCTTATCTTGAACTTTTCCTCTTTTTTTTTTTTTGTTTTTTAAGCATTACTAGTTTTGGCATATCAGTAAATGCAAACTGCTAAAAGAACACTTTACCAAGAACTAGTGGCAATTTCTAGCATGTAGGCACCTAAGATTGGAACATATGCACTGTGCAAAAAGTGAAGAGAGAGAAAAAAAAAAGTTGTGTGGGTGCCTAACATCAGGAATCATATTCCTAATAGGACTCTCGTTAGATTTTGACAAAATGTCCTTACCTCTCCTTCGTTATTATCATACAAGATAGGAATATGGTCACATGAAATATGCATGTATTAAGGGATTGAACTTAATGAATCTCATTTTTATTCAAATCTCTTAGGAATAAAGTGATTTCATTGAATGATTATCAAATATGACCATTAGAAAAGGCTTGACAAAAGTTTAGAGATCTCAGTTAATAGCTCAAATTAATAAATTAATACAAAAGTGAGTAAATATATCGAAGTGACATGTTGAGGAATGATAGTAAGCCTATGTTTCTTATATTTGATTTGTAACGTTTTTGGCTTAATTCTTAGATTTCAAATTTAGTCATAGTTGATTTCATCATTTTGCTTGGAACTTTTGATAAGACTAAGTTGAATTAATTTTAATAATTAACTAGAAATTAGAACAATACTATATTCATCGTTATTTTACTTGTTTATGATATTATGCACTTGCAATAAATTCATAATAAGGGTCCAAGCAACAAGCATATAAAGCACACATGCCCATTGCTTCCCACGTAAGCCTCAATTTCTATAAGTTGAAAAAGAAGCAGATCTACCATTTTAAAGTTCTTACAAAATAACACCAAAGGATGAAAGACCAAGGGAAATGGGTGACAACTCATCTACCTTCTTTTCTATTTATAAAGTTCTGAATTTGACCGGTTCTGATAGTTGTAAAACAAAATCTACACGTTCAACCAAATCTTGTTTCTTGAAAAAAGTGAACATCTTCACGAGACTACTATGTTTGTGATCATCAATGATTAACATCGTCATTAGCCTTGATACTATCAGCAAATATCAAAAACTTAATCGATGAGTATGACCACAAGTTCACAAAATTAGATCATCACAAGCAGAAGCCAATTACACATAAATCTTCAAAGATTTTACACTCTCGCTGACTTTAAAAAACTTCCTCTTAAAGGGCGAAAACCTCCTTTTCTTGATTTGAGAAAGAATGCAGTTATCATAAAAATCAATTTTCATTACTACACTTTTCCATTAAGATAGATATTTCTATCGATAGTAACTTTTTAACTCCCAGATTAACTAAAAATGGGGAAGTTTCTACATTCACTGCTTAAATATGAACCCCTAAAGACCACAAACAATGTGGTTGCCCAAGGCTTCTTTTTTCTAGGAAAAAGAAAAACACAATATTCCACTTTTGGCAAACCAATATAACCCCCATTATAGTCCTTTTTGTTTAACACCATTGCCAAACACATTCTGCACAATAATCTTCATCGAATCTTCTTAACATTTATTGGCATAATGGCATTAGCATATTCCATGATTGATGTTTGATTGGAGATTTCTTGCTAATTTCATGGCATGTGAGCACACAAACCTTTGCTATCTCTGTATTGCAGTGTACAAATATTAAAGCCATGCTAAGAGAGTGCATGGACTCATTCATGTCCTTCAATTTCCCTTAAAATCTTCGTCCACACACACTCCCGGCCATTCAGCCATTTGACCATTCATAGATAGTCATCTGTCAATATAATGATACATTCAACAACAACACTTATAAGCTTATGCATGCAATATAAAAAGATTTGGAATATGGCCAACAACTCCCATTGTGAGTGACATAATTAGAGCAACACGACCACTATCTCCAATAGTCAAAATTCAATGCCAACCAAGCTCCAACATGCCTGATCACTCAAAGAAAAACTTGACCATCTATCTACGAATGCACTTTATAATGACTAATAGTTTTCACATAACCTCTGCATCCTTTCCAACATTCTAACCTTATCAAGATATTTGATACAAGTTACACAATTGTTCAGCAAATACCTCCAAATCATACGTGAGTTTCCTAAGTCCTTTGAAGTAACCATATATACAACATATAAGTAGCTGTTTACAACGTCAAATGGGCTAGTATCAAAATAAAAATCAGAAGAGTACAAAATTAAATTGAATTGACCCACGAAATGGCAACTAGAGTTAAATGCTAAAGAATGCCCTTTTTCTAAAAAGTTCTCCAATTTAATTCTATGTGATAATATATGTATTCATGTACCCTACAACCTAGAAACCATGAACAACAACAACCCATCAAAATTATCACTTTCCTTACCACCGTGACCTTCATCCACAACATCCATTCTAAGCACTGTCATCAAATTAATTAGGAATAAAAAAATTCAATACTGCCCAAGACGTTGGTACAAAAAAATTTGGAATTAATTCAGGAAGTTTAACTAGACAAGTTGCTAGTATCTGATGGATCAATCCACAAAAATAAATTGTACATTTCCTCTCAATGAAGTGAAGAGCAGTCAATTTCATCGGAAGTAACAAGAATCTCAGTTAGCCAAGCGATTCCTAATAACATAAAGAATGATTCCGTGAAGAGGTGTAGCAAACACAACTGTCTTCCCACAAAAATTTAGTGTAGTCCTCAACCCTTCATCAAGATTTTTAGCCAGCAGTTGTGTATCCAAAGATCGATACTGTCAGGGATAGCTGCAATTGCTGGTATATTTCAGTTTTGTTCACGATTTTCTCAAGTCGAAGTTATAAAGTGACAAAATTTGCTGTTATTTCCCTAAAGTTCATAGTGCACCACATTAATAAGTCAATCTTCCGAGAGCTTTGTGTATCAAGAAAATCTGAATTGACTAATCAAAAAACCAAAGCAGACACTTGAGAGAGGCTGTTGCATATAAAGCTGCAGCAACGAAAACATGTCCAGAGAAGGAATTTAACATTCATACGGTCAAAAGCAGAGGCACAAAACCCTCTCACAATCATTTATATAAACCCTATAACATTTTCACCTAGTAGTCCTACAATGTCCCCTCCAATCTTTCATAATCCTACAACATATCGAGCTTTACTAAAACTCCACAAGAAATGCCTTTTGAAAACATATCTGATTGAGCACCGTGAGATCCAAGAACTCCTAAAACTTCATATATAATCAAAAACTAATTAAACTCGCCACTATAGACATCATCAGTAAATGCATAGCTATAAACCTAGTTCCTAGCATCATCCTGAAACTCCATTCTTGAATCTTTGACAATGTAGCCTACAGTAGAAAACCGAATCACTGACTACATTAGCACAGAAAAAAGAAAACAGAGAAAACAATAAACTAGCATATAAAAATTGCATGGACATACAAAATGCA
>JAJIYU010008272.1:0-18333 GCA_030144865.1 Tinospora cordifolia | reverse complement strand
TGGGTCACTAAATGAGGATTTAGAGTTTTCTGTATTCGACCCTAAAATGAGGCTAGATTCGTTCTGTACTCAAATTTCACTGAAAGGATGAAAATTCTTATTTCATTGAGTACAGAGTTTTCAAGGTATTACACTTGTGTCCTCGAATTTAAAGGAAATTGGAGCAAGTACCTACATTTAGCAGAGTTTGTATATAAAAATAGTTATTAAACAACGATTAAGATGGCTCCATATGAGGCTCTTTATGAAAGGCCCTGCAGATCACTAACCTATTGGGCTGAACTTGAAGATCATGTATTCACTGGGCCAGACTTGGTTAAAGAAATGAACAACCAAATCAAACTGATACGAAAGATTCTAGCTACAGCTTAGAGTCATCAGAACAGATATGTTAACAAGAGAAAGAGACCCATAGAGTTCCTAGTAGGAGACAAAGTATTTCTAAGAGTTAGTCCTCAAAAGGGTATCAAGAGGTTCTGATTCAAGGGGAAGTTATCACCTAGATTTTTGGATATTTTAAAATACTTAGAAAAATTGGGGAATGTGCTTATGAGTTGGATTTACCAAATTGGATGACTTCAGCTCACAATATATTCCATATGTTGATGCTGAGAAAGTATGAACTAGATCCCTCACACATAGTCCACTCAGGGGAAGTAAATATCCAAGATAATGCCACATATGAAGAAGTGACAATTAGAATCCTTGATCACAAGGTACAGAACCTGAGAACTAAGGATATTCCCTTAGTTAAAGTATTATGGAAGCATCATAGGATGGAAGAAGCTACCTAGGAGCTGGAGAGCCAAATGAAAACAAAGTACCCACATCTGTTCACTAGTAACCTAGAATTTTATCGAATAAATAAAATAAAATAAAATAATTTAAATAAAGTAAACCTCGAGAAAACCACAAAATTTGTGATTTAAAACATGCACAATCAAATATACAAAATGGTAGGCAAACCAGAACAAAACACAAAATCCACAAATGGCCATCCCACTGGTTACCGCGACAATGAAAAAGTTACCTCAATAGTGTCCCTACCTAGAAAATTCAATGAAAATAACATGTTTTGATTACCGTGGTAATGCAATTAAAAGTGTCGAAGTTGAATTATAAACTTGCAAATTCACAATAGGAAACTTTCAAAATGATATAGCAACTTCTAAAACACGAACTTGCCCACACTTAGTGAGTGGGAAATAAGAAATTTGAGTTTTTGGAACGGTTCCACACTTGGAGCACCTTAAACCTTCCAATTGCCCATTGAACATCTATATAAACCCAAACATTGGTACACTTTCTCTTCATCTCAACAAGAATGAACTAACCTTCTTCTTGCTCTCTTAGCCTCTCTCCCGGCACCATTTTTTGTCCTTGGTTGTTCCACACAACAAACTAAGACTATGAAGGAGAAAGGTAAAGTGTTCATCACAATGTTGTGCTTGAAGGAGTGTAGATCCACCGAAAACTTTAGAAGTTGCAAACTGAGGTCTAACCACCCAATCTCAGTCTTTCTTTCATGTCTCATAGTTTAGAAGTCAAACCATTAGGATGCCAAGGTCATAGGAAAGCAAAAGAGGGAGAAACATACGCAGAAAACCAGTTTTGTGTTGGTTACCGCAGTAGTGACCACCATTACCTCAATAATACCTTCGTCTTCCTCTGTTTCTACAAATTTCCCTTTGATTACCGCGGTCCCCTACCATGGTAATGAAACTATTTTCTGGACACTCCTCTGGTTACTATGGTAGCTTATTGCGGTAATGATACTTTTACTCTTGTAAAACCACTGGTTACATCGATCGCCTACCTCGATAATGCTTCTGCACCTCCTATTTTTCACTTTTCTCACTCGGAATGTTGCAGTAATCTTTTACTCTACCATGGTACATAGACCCAAAACCATACTAAGACTAGTCTAGGGTGATATTCTTGCACAATTAAAGGCTTATAATACCCTAAAAATTTTGTATTTAATTAAATGAAATTCAAAATCAATTTAGTGAAATTTGGGTGCAAAATGAAACCGAGCTCATTTCGGGGATAAATTTGGCAGGTTTTCGAAACTCTCATTTAGTGCCCCTTAGGGACCCAAAATAACTTGAAATGAAGTAAGGTGACATGAACCAACTAAGGGGACAACATATCAAAAAAATTAGAACAATTGGTCAAGGTTAAGGTTTTTATTTGCTAAATGCCCTTCAGGGGGTCTAAATTAGAAAGAATTGTCATTTAGGTACTTTGGGGGATCGAAATAACTCAAAACGAAATGAAATTACATGAACTAAAAAATTGAATGACATATCCGAAAATCAGAACAATTGGCCAAGATTTGGATTTTAATTTGCCTAGTGACCTCAGTGGGTCTTAAATAAGGAAAGTTTTTTAGGAAAAATCACCTTGGGGCAAACATACCTTAAAATGTGCATTAGGTTCATGTGATTCTAAAACTATAAGATATAAATCATATTTCCATGTAAATAAGGAGATATTAATTTTTAGTTGATTTTTGTGAACCCATGAAATCATGGCCACCCCCAACATGTGCAAGTCACATGGGTGGAACACCATAATCATGTGCACCCTACCCTACCCTACCCTAAGCTCCTTGGGACGTGTCCATTATTTGAAATCATAAAGAACGATCCCATGTGCCATGTAAATGATCAAGTATCCCCACACATATAGAAACCATGAAGAATGATTCCATGTGCCAAGATAAATGATCATGTATACTAAGGTTACATATAAAATGTCTCATAAGTGTGTGTGTGGGCACACATGTGACAAGCCCAAGATAGAAGTTTAATGAGAGTGGCTGATTTAAAGAGATGTAGAAAGATTCTTTTACCTAAAAAAATAAAAAAATAGAAACTTGCCTCATGCTCACACGTGGAGCCAAAAAGGGAGAGAATCCAAGGGAAATGAGAAACATTCCAAAGCTTTGTTTTTGTGTGCTCATATTAGAAATTTATTTGATTTTATGAATCACAACATATTAGAATGTTTTCCTAATATTAGAGGACATCCAAGAGAGACTAGAATGTATTCTTAACCTTTAATCGTGTTCAAACACATAAAAAAAAGGTTCAAAGATTTTGCTCACACTTGGATTGGAAACCTTAGTGGTCCCACTTGCCAACCATGAACACATTTGCCTTTCTCACCCAAACCATCCCCTTATGAGTTTGGAAACATGCCCAAATGTGGTGAGCTGCCCTAGATGCCCCTCTTGTGCCCATGAACACATATAAATACCCTCTCTTGCTCACATTCATCTCATCCCAAAGTAAAAAGTTGACACTTCCCTCTTTGCTTGTTCTTGCCTTCTTCTTAGTACCTCTTCTTACTCTCTTTTCATTATTGTGTGAGAAGTTCTTATTTTAGTATTTTAGAGAGTTGTTGAAGCATTTTTGTTGGTGATTAGAAGTTCTAAAAGTGGTGGATAAGGGGAACCTCTGCCGGATTCTACAATGAAACTCGAATTAAGGTGGATGAGATTTCTAGAACTTCTTCTTTACTACTTCAAGTCTTTAGCATATTTATGTTTGTTTTTAGTTTTTAACATGTTTATATTTTAGCTTGAAGCATGTTTGATCAATTTTTCTTTTCAATTTAACATGTTTTCATGTTTTAATTCATACATGATAACATAACATGCTTAGAAACCATGCTTAGACTTATTTTTGAATTTTTAAGCATGCCATGTATGTTTCCATGTTTTCTTGATTATTTAAAATTCTGATATTAATTATTATAATCTTGTTTCATATTTATTTGACATTAAATATGAGAAAGTGAAGACAATAATCACGTACCATCATAGTAGTCTAAGTGATGCTATGGGTGTTCTTTACATATACTTAGTGTATATAAGTAACATCACTAAGTGTGGATGTGTTTTAAAATACTTGAAATGTGGACATGTGATCCTTATTTCCAATGGAACGTGACAAGATGAATTGCCATTCCATCCTAGAATAGGAGTATTTTAATAAAGAACATCAAGGGATTAAAAACTCTTTTTGGTCAAATATACAACACTAACAAGATATTGTTTGAAATGCTTAATGCATGTAAGTGATTGAAATTGGATATACTTTTGATTTGAATTAGTAAATTAGTAGTTTGATGAATGATCCACTGAGCTATGTGCTCACTACTTCCTTTTATTTTTTCAAGAATTTCAAATACATGATCAAGCTTGCTAAGGGATTAAAAACTCTATTTTTAGAAAGTTTCTATGTAAGGGCATATTGCTCAAATTTTGAATAAAGACTTTCGCTGAATTTTACTTTTAAATTTTAGAGTTATGTACTCCCCTTTTCATTATTTGAATTTCAAGCATGTATCCCTTTATTTTATTCAATAAATAAAGATTGAAGTTTTTCTTTTAGATCTCTTGTAATAGTCTTATTAAATTAGAATTAAATTACTTGGGTTGTGTGCTCATTGAGAAATAATAAGACTTGAGATAATAGAAAGTGATGCAAGTTGTGTACTTGTAAATGTAACATTTTGTAACATCTCAAAAAATTCATATTAAGTTTTTATTTTTACTTAGAAAATTATACAGAATTGACGAATGAGAATTTTGGCAAGTCCTAGTTATCCAAATGAGGGGTAAAAATCAATTTAAGAGATTTTTGGAAGAAAAAAATACGATTATAATGCATAAAATGTGATATCATAGCCAAAAATAAAAGTATATGTGAAATTTTTGATGAAAACAAGATTAGAAAGTCAATTGAGATCGAGATTTGGAAAAAAATTCGAAAAGAAAGCAAGAAATTCGGTTGAAAAATCAAAAACAAACTCAAAATTCTGTGAACCGTAGATCTGGAATCCGGTTCATCATCCTACAGCCAAGATCAGGTCCGCACGACACATGAGAGCACCGAATCAGCCAGATCGAACGGCCAAAGATCCGCGTGCGTAACTCAAGGAAGATCAAGCAGCCAGAACTAGACTCGTTGATCGCAAAATCTGATGCACACACTGTGATCGAGGATCATCAACGGTCGAAATCGAAGCCGCGTTGATAGATCGTGAACAATGCTGTGCTCGAGGACCATTAGACGGACTAGATCAAAGCCGTGTTATATAATTGCAAACGTTGATGCACTCGAGGATCATCGGATGGTCTAGATCGAAGCCATTTTGATTAAGATCACGATCGTTGATGCGCTCGAGGAAATCCAACGGCTGTGATCAAAAATTCGAATCCTGTTGATTTATCCGAGATTAATCCAACAATGATGATCATATTTGAATGCACGTCTGGAGGAAAATTTGAGGACCCAGAATTAAGCCAAATTAGAAATTACGAAAAATACGTTAAAATTACAAAAAAATATGTTAAAATTATGAAAAATACGAAATAAAATCCGAAAAAAATAGTTTCTAATTCCAAAAAATATTTCTAAAATCCAGAAAAAATTCGAAAAATACTCTTTTTGCTCCAAAAATTAGAAACTACGAAATTTGGTAGAATTAGAGTGTTTTATTCATAGGACACAAAACTTTTTATTTTCTTCCCTTGAAAAATCTATACAAACTCCCCTAGGCCCCCAATTTCATTCATTCCAAAGAATAAGAGTTGAATGTTCATCTTGTTTTCTCAAAGCCTTCTTCTTGGCACCTTTTCCATCTTCACTTCTTGTGTGTGTGAGAAGCTCTCGAATTGGGGAAATAAGTTGGGTGATTTTCGTGGGCACTAGTATGTGGGGGAATTGCTGCCGAAATTGTGGAAGAAAACGTCATAAGGTGGAAGTGATTTCTAGAACACCCTTCTTTTCTTATTTGAATTCATGGCATGATCATCGTTTGTGTGGTTTTCACTGAATTCAAAGATTTTCAACTTCAGTTCTAGAATTTTTAATGTTTATTTCAGTATTTTAGTTTTGATTCATGTTTGAGTAATCATATCATCCATGCCATGTGGTATCATGCTTAGGCTTTTAAATTAAAGTATGATGCATGTTTTATGAGTGTTTCATGAATTGATTTTGTATGTTCTGAATTTTAGTTTGATTTCATATTCTAAAATTTATTTTATCTTGATATGAGAATCAAACAAAGATGATGAAGATAATAACCACGTACCATCATAGTGGTCATGGCAACACTATGGATGTTTTTTTCATATGGTCAGGTCATATGGTTTTCAAACCTAAGTACTTGAGGGTTGTGTACCACTGGTGGGTCATCATGTGTAATGGGTTGATGCTGAGTGGGCCCTATTTACTTAGTAAAGAACATCAAGGGATTAAAGGCCCTTTTGGTCTTAGACTCGACTTAAAAAAATTGTTGTTTGAAACGCCTAATGTTTGCAAGTGTTTGAATTATGATTGTGTTATGAGTTTGAATATGAAAGATGGTTGTTCGAAAATGATCTACTGGGTTATGTGCTCACTCCTTCCTATCTTTTTTTTTTTCAGGAACATGAAATTTATGAAGCAGTTGAACACGAATAGGTCTTTTTGGAAGTTTTTGCCTTATTATTTTTATTTTTAGAATTTAAGGGCATGTTGCCCATAGTTTTTATGTTTTTCTACTAAAAAGTATTTTTGAAGACTTCTGCTGTAATTATTAGTTTTTTTTTTAGAGTTTAGTACTCTCAATTTCAATTATAAATAAAATAGTTTGAATTTTTTTATCTCTTTTAATTTGCCTTGATTTTATTGGAAAGTTTTGTATTCTTGAATTTTATACAAAGGCATGAGATATTGAAAAGAAAAGAACAAGTGTGTGTCGCTTGTAATATAGCACCAGCCCGACCCGCCATTTGTTAAGTCCACTGTCAAGAGAACGGTGGCAATGTACACCACTTAAGAGATACGGGGGTTGGGGTGTTACACATTTGACCCAACCTGCCTTGTGGTTGAGCCTGAACCTGTCTCTTGGGGGTTGGGGTGTAACAAGGCCATTTTAGATTGAAATCATTAGGACATGATTTAAGAATACTAGAAATACATGAATAATCCATTAGACTTGATTTCAAGGTTGAAGGAATTAAAGAGCTTGGAATACAACGCAAGGGATTGAACAATCAAAGGTAAATGGGATTTCTATAACTTCTACTTTACTAGTTGAGATTAATGGCATGCTCATGCTTGTTCTAATATCAGTTTATCATGCATAGTTAATTTCAATCCATTCATTCATGATTAATTTTTAGATTCATATATATGCCATGTTCATGTATCCTTGAAACCATGGCATGATATATTATGCATGTTTAGGCCTAGTTAACATATGATGCATGGTTATGATGTTTTTATGCTTACATGTCACATGCAAGCATGCGGAATTTTATTTCTTTTATTTATGATCCATGTATATGAGATTAAATAAAAGATTTTGATATTAAGATTCACATACTATCATAGTAGTCCAAAGGGATGCAATGGGTGTTCTTTACATACACTTAGTGTATATGGGTCTCATTACTGTGTGTAGATGAGTGTAGCCCAAAATACTTGAAATATGGACGTGAGATCCTAATCCCAATAGAATGTGACAAGATGAATTCTCTTTCCACGAAAAAGTATGGTATTTTGATAAGAACATGAAGGGACTATACCCCTTTTTAGTCAAACCTACAACCATGACTAAGAAACTATTTGAAACATCTAATATATGCAAGTGTTTGAATTTGAATGCGTTATTAGTTCGAATTAGTAAATTGGTTGTCTTAAGGATGATCCACTAAATTATGTGCTCACCCTTTCTTTCTTGTCTTTTCAAGAAATTGAACACATGATGAAGCATGCTTAAACTTTAGAATGCTTAGTTTTGGAAAGTTTCCATTTTATATCATGATGTAAGGACTTGTAGTCCAAATTTTGAACATTTAAAATGTAAGACTTCCGCTAAATTTAAGTTTCTAATTTGACTTATGTATTCTTTCTTTTAGTGTTTCAATTCAAGTAATGTACTTGTTTCCATTTTATTAAATCAATAAAGATTTGAAAAGTTTTTTTTATCTCTTGTGCAAATTGCCTTAGTATATGCTACTCAAATGAATAAGGTCTAGGATAATCGAGATAGATAAACAAGTTGTGTACTTGTAAATGTAATATGGGCATGACAAGCCTTGTGGATAAATCCAAGTGAAAGTCTTGTGGGTTGGGGTGTTACACTATATAAACCTAACCATTGCACACCATTCCCCTCATCCCAGTAAGAACGAATCAACTCTTCTTTCTCTTTCTAGCCCCCTCTCTTGGCATCTATTCATTCTCTAAGCTATCCCAGACAGCAACTTAAGTAGTGGAAGGTGAGAAAAAGAGTTCTTTTTGCTCAAAAAATTGTTGCTTGAAGGAGTATTGATCAACCAAGGAGTTGGAGGGTTCCATGGAAGTATAAACACTCTATTTCAATCTCACTTTACATATTTTATATTCTAAAAGTTAAGCCAATAGGATAACATGGCCATAAGACTGCGTTGGAAGAGTAGAAAACTCTAGAAAATCAAGTTGCACACAGACTATCGCGGTAGTGCGACTTGCTACTACGGTAGTGCGACAAGTTGCATAGACTACTGTGGTAGTGATATGAAAATCTGGCTTTTTGATCTTTGCACGCTGATGACCATGGTAATGCCAATTCCTTAAAGTGACCCAAGAACAAGTTTAGGCTTGCCTATTGAGGTGGAAGTGATTTCTAACTTTTAATTTATTATTTTGATTCAATAAGGTTTTATGTGTGTGTTTTTTTGAACATACATGATTTATTTTGAATTAAATATGCCATGCTTAGATTAGACCATGCTTAGAACATCCATGATTCATGTTGCATAATGTGTGATTAATTACCTATAGCATGCCTATGATGATTGCCATGTTTACATGTTAAATTCTTATTTTAGAAGTATGATGAATTGTTTTACACTTAAAGAAAGAAGATTATAACCACATATAGGCGCAGTACCCCACAGGGATTGTTGTGAGTGTTCTTAAGATCAGAACGATGGAGTTTGTCCCTAGTTTACACGAGTAAGACCTAAAGTCTTGGATAATGGGTTAGTGTAACACCCTGAACCCCGTAGTTTTTATTTGGACTTAACCACAAGGCGGGTCCGGGCTGGTATTACTTTACAAGTGATTGACACTTGACTTTCTAATTCTTTAATCCTAAGTCTGGTTGAGTATTCAAAGAACTTGACTCACTGAGATTTAAATAATTAATTCAACAAAACAAAACAATTAGAGATAAAAGAAATCTTTAACATTCTTAATTTATTTCATAAAAAATAAAGAATACATAACTCATATTCAAACTATAGGGGAAGATTAAAAATTTGGCAACATGCCCTTACATTAAAATATAAACTTTTTAAATAAAGCATCCTAGCTATTGTCATATTTTGTAACACCCCAACCCCCGAACATTGATTGATTAGCTAATCATAATGTAAGCCGGGGTCCGGTTACAATTTCAAGTACATAACTTGTCTTTCTATTTCAATTATCCCAAGCCTTATTTATTTAAGTAACACATACCAAAGCAATTGCACAAGAGATAAAAGAAAACTTTCTAATTCTTTATTCAATTTAATAAAAGAGGGTACATAAAATGAAAACTTTCTAAAACTAAGCATTCAAAATTTTATGCATGCTTCATTATGTGTTTAATTCCCTAAAAAGATGAGAAAGGAAGGGTGAACACATAGCCCAATGGATCATTCTTAAAAAAACCAATTTACTAAATCAAACTAATAGCACATTTAAATTCAAATACTTGCTTACAATAGGCATTTCAAACATTTTTTTTAGTCATGGTTGTAGGTTAGACTTAAAGGTGGTCCAATCCTTTGATGTTCTTATCAAAATACCCCACTTTTCAGTGGGAAGACAATTCATCTTGTCATATTCCATTAGGATTAGGATCTCATGTCCATATTCTAAGTATTTTCGGCTACACTCATCTACACATAGTAATGAGACCCATATATACTAAGTACATGTAAGGAACACCCATAGCATCCCTTTGGACTACTATGATAGTACCTGGTTCTTAATCTCAAAATCTTTTATTTAATCTCATACACATGGATCATAAATAAAAGAAATAAAATTCAGCATGCTTATATGCGATATTCATGCATAAAAACATCATAAACATACATCATATATCAACTAAGTCTAAACATGTATAATCTCTCATGGTATGGTTTCATGGATGCATGAACATGGCATATACATGAATCTAAAAATTAAATCAGAAATGATTGACTAAAATTAAATATATATGTTAAACTAATATTAGAACAAGAATGAGCATGCTATTAATCCAAACTACTAAAGTTCAAGAAATCTCATCCACCTTAGTTGCTAGTTTGTAGAAAATATGGCAGAGGTTCACTTCTCCAAACATCTAGCACTCCAAATACTCTCAAAAATACTAAATAAACTAAGTTTTTCACTTTGAAACACTCAAGAACACAAGAGAAGTGAGAAGGGGGTTGCCAAGAAGAGGGCTAGAGAAAGTCACGAGGGAAGTGTCAACTCTTGCTTTGGGATGAGAAGAATGAGAACACTAGGGGTTTATATAGATTTTCAAAGCACAAGGGGGACAGTTTGGCATGTGCTCACAAAGCAACTTTCCTTTACACACTAGAGAATAGTTTTGCATGGATTGGGCAAGTGCCTCTTTCCAATTTCCCATAGTGAGCGCAGTTTGGCAAGTTTGGGGATTAGGGTTTCCTATTCACAAGATATGATCCATATTTGGTTTCGTAAGCATGCGTGAGCACAAATTAGGTTTAAGATGCTTGCAAGATCCTTCTTGGATGTCATATCAGTGAAAATCTTGGGTGCTAGGAAACTTCCCTAGTTATTTCTTTACTTGACCATCACACTTAGTCACATAGGAAACATTTCATTTTCTTTTAGGTGTGCTACTAATTTGAGTGTCATGGGAACGTTCAAAATTAGCAACCTTTCCTTTGGACATCTAGCATACTAGAGAGCAACTAGGTTGAGAATCTTCTATTCTCGAGTGCATGTGAGAGTAAGGTTTCATATTGGGGATATGATGGCCATTCCCTTCACATGTGCCAAGATTAGGGTACCCTTTAAGTTAGGAAACTTTTCCATTCCCCTTTCTTTGGACATTGAGCATGGTAGGATAGAAGTATGTTATCAAACCTGGTGAACACAAGATCATGAGACTCAATGGGGGTAGCTTAGACACTTTACATGGGAGTCCAATCTTGGTGCCAAAATGAGAGCATGGAAACTTTCCATTCTTGGTTTTTCTCTTTGGCCGTCCCCTTAGTTCATGGAATCTTCTTGATTTTTGCATGTTTCCTAATTAAAACTTTCTATTGGAGTAGTGGCTAGGTTTGCTCATGAGCCAATTCTAATCTAGGTTTTTATTCAAAAATGGTTAGCGTTAGGGTTATGTGAGCATGGGATGTTTTTGTGTGCACATAGCTTGGGTGCACATGATCATTTGTTGTGTGTGCATGAGATCATTCTTTTAGGATTTCTAAACAAGCATGGATGGTCTACTTGTGTATATAGGGTGTGGTGTACATTATCAAAGTATGCTCACCCATGTGACTTGCACATGCTTAGGGGTGGTTATACATTTTGGGTCCACATGAATTTAATAAAAATTTATATTTCCCATTTGGCAAGGATTTTAGGCCCTTAGCACTCACTTTTGGGTTCACATGAATTTAACAAAAATTCATAGCTTTCAATTGGCTAGGTTTTTTCACATTTTCTTTCCTAGTTTAGATTCCCTTAATGCACACCAAGTAAATGAACTCTTAATTGAGCAAGTGAAATAAATTTTGGATGCCTAGGCCATTTTAGGTGTTCACTTCATTTCATTTCATTCCCTTTTCTTAAATTTCATTCCCCTGAGCAAATTTAGACTTGCCTGGTGATTCTAGAAATGAATTAGACTTCATTTATTATTTCATTTCATATAGTACAAAATCTCAAGGTATTAAATGCTTCTTTAATGCAATCAATTCCCTAAAAAGGTAATTAGGAAGGCTGAGCACAAAGCCCAGTAGATTATTCTAAAACAACTAAATCATTATTTCAAATCAATAAGACATCCAATTCATATACTTACAAACATTAAGTGATTTAAACAATCTATTATTTTTAGTTGCAAATTAGACTGAAAGGGGTCAACCTTGATGTTCTTATCAAAATACATCCCTTAAGTGAAGAAACATTCTTTTAAGCCAAACTTTTTTGGACTTAGGGCCTAACCCATTTCAAAGTATTTTGGGACATTACCCATATGAACTAATCATATGTAAAGAACACTCATCATTATTTATCTTTCTTTAATCAAACATACATGAATCATTAATTAAACAACATAAATTCAGCATGATTAGGATATCAATATCAAAGACATGAAATGTTACATAACATGTATCATTCTTCCAAATAACCCTAAACATGTGAGATCTAAGCATGGCATGATTTGATGATGATTGAACATAGCATATATACTAAACTAAAATTAAAATATGCATGAAGAACTGAATCTAACACATGCATGAACATCTAATTAATTTAAAACAATAAAGTAGAAGTTTTAGAAATCACTTCCACCTTAGTTGATTAAAATTTAGAAATTCGGCAGTACTTCAACACTTCGACACATTCAAGAACAATCAAGAATTGAAAAGAGGTGCCAAGAGAGAGGCTAGAGAAAATAAGAGGGATCTTATCAGCTTTTGCTTTAGGGTGAAGAGAATGAGAGCACGAGGTCCTTTATATAGATTTTCAGAGGGCATAGGGGGACATTTTGGGTGTGTTCACACTAGTTACTTTTCATTTTTGTGTGTGCACAGTTTGGGCAAGTGGTGGATTTGGTTCCTTCTTATGTGTGAACATACATGATTTAGAAACTTGGCTTGGGACCACCCTCTCTTGTGCGTCAAAATGAGAAAGGAAAGTGCACAACACTTGCTATAATATCTTCTTTGTGGCATCAAGGAAACTTCCCTTCTCTTGTGTGCATTGATAGCATAGGATTTGGTGTGCACAAAAATCAACAACTACTTAGTATTGGAAACTCCTATTTCCCCTCTTGATCTTCAAGATTGAGCATGGGATTCTTTCTATATTCATTTTTAGTGCAAAAATTTAACAACTTTCATCACCTTGGATTCCTTGAGATTTGGGTATTTCATCTAGATATATGTTTAGAAACTTCTATAAATCAGCATGGGACCACCTTCCATAGTTTCTTATTTCTCATGTGGTAAAGTTTCTAAAGTGCTCACAACACTTAGGAACTTCTATTCTTGGATTTTGGTGAGCAAGGCAACTTTCTATTTTGGTTCTTTCCCTTGTGTACGGACATGATCAGCAAGATTTGGGCAACAAGCCTTGGACGTTTTTGAGTTTGGAAACTTTCCATAATGTGCAAGCATGGAAAGTTTCCTATTTCATTCTCTTGTGCACGGTTTGGTAACTTTCTATTTTGATTTTCTTCTCTTTTGTGTGCCAAGGACCAGCATCTAGAAACTTTTACCTTCATCTATTGTGCTCATGGATCATGGGGGCTTCTATTCTTTTGATTCTTTGGTGTGTTCATGGGCAACCTTCTAATATTGGAAACTTCTATTCTTGCTTTTCTTGGTGTGCTCATGATCAACATAGTATACCTTTCTAATTGAGCTCATGGTAAACTTTCTATTTTTCTCTTTTGTGTGCACAAGGGTGACCATTGGGATGTTTTTAACATGGATTCATTTCTTGTGGCACACACACATGGGGGTAATTTAGGCATTTTGCCTTAAAACATGGTTTGGGAAATTTCTAAGTATATGTGTGATTCATTTCTATTTTCCAACTTTCCTAATTCTTGTTTCGTTTGTTTTCATTTCATTTCTTTTCATAATTCTCATTTCACTGAGAGGTTTTGAGGACATGAACTGTCAAATGACCACTGAAATGAACTTCTATTGAACTGGTCTCATTTAATCCTTAATAATGTTGTACATTTCATTTCATACAAGTTTTTTTCAAGGTCTTACAAATAGTGTTACGTTTACAAAACAATTATATTCCAACTATAACGAATTGGTAATGGGTAGCGCAGTTCAATGAAAAGCTTACCTTCGTTTCACCGTTTTGCAACCATAGTCGTCTACTCTTCTTAAAATCACCTCTTCTTCTTTCAATGTTTGTGATGCTGCCAAGACGGGGTTAAACGGTCTCAAACGTGTGGGGGAAGAGGAGCTCACTTGTAATGGCTAAGGTTTCTTAGGGCAGATGTGGGAAGAAGAAGGATGAGCAGATGGCTAGGGTTTTTTAGGGTTTTGTGAACACGAAGAACACTGCAAGGTGAGCAACGAGAAAATGAGTAATGGCTATTAAGGTTTTTGCACACTGCATATATATAGACATTGACGATTAGGGTTTTCAATCACCTTCTATTTCTGGGTTCCAATCATAGGACCATGATCACAAGAGCTAAGACTGCAGTCTTGGCATACCCTTAATAGCAAGACTGCGGTCCAAGGACCGCTGTCACACATCCCAACCAATTTTTGACTTTTCTTATCGCAAGACCACGGTTCTCCTAATCTAGGACCGCGGTTATCATAGACCTCACTTCACAAACACAGGAACGCCAGGACCATGGTCCTCACCTAGGGAACCACAGCGTTGCGTTCTAGCCCCTCAAATCACAAGACCACGGTCCTTATTTTTGAGGACCGCAAACCTTGTGCTGACTAGGGTTTTCTTTTTTTTTTTGGTTGTTTGTTCATTCATTTAGACTAGGGTTATTGCAAATTAGTAACAAAAATTATTACCTATGACTTTGAATGTATCCACACTCATAGGAGCTACTGTTACCTCAAAAAGAATATGTAGTTGTGACCTGAAGTTTGAAGATAAGGTGATCTCAATCGACTTCTGTATACTTCCATTTTATGGATACGATGTAATCTCAAGGATGGACTGGTTAAACCAGTATCAAGTACAAATAGATTATTCTGAGAGGAGAGTAACGATAACATTACCTTCGGGAAAAACTTATAGAATCAATGGTGATATGCAGAGCTTACTAAGAAGCCTGATGATAGCTATGTCGAACTGCTTGAGGCAAAAAGATGAATTCAAAAAACTCTCAGTGGAGGACTCTAATGAGCAAGGAAGAATTTGGAACTTAGAAGTAGTTCAGGAATATGAAGATATGTTCCCAAAGGAATTACTAGGACTACCATCAAGTAGAGTAGTAGAGTTTGTGATTAAACTTTACCTTGGAACCAACCCCATAGCCATACCTCCTTACAGAATGGCACTAGTAGAGTTGATCAAGTTAAAAACTCAAGTTAAAGACTTCTCAAAACAAGTCGAGCCCATAACTAAGCTTACCAGAAAATGAGTCAAGTTCTATTGGGATGAGAAGTGTGAACAATCATTCCAAGAACTGAAGAGAAGATTAACTTTGGCCCCTATCTTAGTTACTCTTACACATGGAATTGGATATGTTCTATATAAGGATGCTTTGTAGAATGGATTGGGTGCAATGTTTATACAAGAAGGAAAATTTGTGGCATGTGCCTCACGAAAACTAGAAGTTCAAGAGCAGAATTACCCAACAAATGATCTAAAATTAGCAACCATTGTATTTTCCCGTAAGATTTGAAGACATTATCTTTATGATGACAGATTTGATCTGTACTCAGATCACAAGAGTTTGAAATACATCTACACCCAGAAGGAGTTGAACCTCAAAAAGCATAGATAGATGGAGTTTCTTAAAGACTATGATTTTCAGTTACATTACCATCCAAGGAAAGCCAATGTAGTGGCAGATGCCTTGAGTAGGAAGTTCAATAAACAAGAAGAAGAAAAGGGTCAAATCTACCAGTTAATTGAAGATTTCAATTTGGGCATAAATTTAGATGAGAACCAGGATTATTTGTATAACATAACTTGTAACACCCCAGATCTCGAATATTGTCACACACGCCACTGATTGGGCGTCTTCGTCTTTCGCCTTGAGACGAAATTAATCACAAAGTATGGTCGCTCCCTCCATCGATATCCGAAAACTAGGAATACTACTTTTGTGTTCCTTTCTCACACCATCCTAACAACATATCAAAGTATGGAAATATAGACAATGCTCTTATGCATGATTTAAACTGGGGATGGCATGTCTAAAACTAATAACATAATTAATCTGAAGAAGATGAAATAACATACTCTGACCCCGTGGTCTGAGTTCTAATCATTAAACCAACACTTGTCCCTATGGACAAAGTTAATAAATAAACCAACATAATTTAAATGTAATGTGGGTCCCATGCCCTACAAACCGATAACCACTGAGTAACACTATCCCTAGTCAACCTCAACAGTGAGGTGTATCATGACTTAAAAAATGCAGCTCCACACTTGTCATCACAAGTGTTATCAAAGATTACCTAAAAAGGAATTAGTGGTGGTGAGCTCAAGAGCCCAGTGGATCTTACACAAACATCTTAGGCATTATATCAGTCAAAATACAAACATGCAAGCACTTGTAATACATTATGCATTTCAACAATTCAATTGTTTGAGTTAACTTTAAGACCGAAAGGAGTTCACCCTCGACATTCCTACTTAGATTCGAAGAACTCAATGTAATACCAAGGCGTGTTACACACTCCAAAACCCTATCTCGGGTTGATCTCTCAGTCAATCATCAAACCAAGGAGTAAAGTCTCACTTAGACTCTTAGTCTCATTTCAAACAAAGACCCGCCTAGGGCTAGGAATACCCCCGATGATGCTAAACTACTGCCACAATATCTACATCACTGCACCAGTACATGGTTAATTCTCTATATTATCTTTGATTAATAGTTACAACCATATACACATTTCAAATATCCTATATAAGTAATCAATAGATATAAATAAACAAGTTATCATGCTCATAATCATATTAATCATCACATGGCATGCATAGCGTAGATTTTTTTTTTAATTGTAACATACTTTCATGCAAAACATGACATGCCATAAGTCCACAAAACTAGTTAGGCATTCATTCATAAGTACACACCCCTAGCATGCTTCTAAAACAATGAATAACAATAATCGTACTCAATCATGTTTCATATTTTAACTAGCATAATACAAAAGAGTTCAAATAGCCACTTCCACCTTTATCTCTCGTTCCCTTGAGCCTTTGTTTCCCATTGTATTAGCCTGGTCTTTCAATCTATGAGATTTAAAACCAACATTATATGCGTTTGAAGCATTTCTAAGGTCTAGTAAATCATAATTTAATGATTACCTACCATAGATATCTTAAGGTTTACATAGTGGTCTTAACGAATAACATCATTCACCATTTTTTTCTTATTACCGTAGTAGTGAGTAGAATTACTACGGTAATTCGCGTGCGCATATTTTGAGACAAAAATTGGGTTTACGTTGTGTTACCATGGTAACCAGAGCACAAATAGGTTCTCTCATACATTACCGGTGTCAGTTACCATGGTAACCAAGGGAGTTTCAGTGTGTTCAACATGTGTTACCACGATCAGTTAATACGGTAACCAGAAGAGCCTATGTGTGCATAGTTCAATACCATGATCTATCATTCCCTTTGGTGTTTTGTATTCCAACATACTTGCAATACACTCAAAACTGTAACACCCAAACCCCTACAATCCTTGAGTTTTGGACAACCACCATTATTTTGATGGTGGACTTAACCAATTGGCGGGTTGAGCCGATGTTACTTTACAAGTGACACACATTTGACTTTCTATTTTTCAATACCACATGCCTTAGAATAAATTCAATAGTACAAATTCACATTTAATAAAATCAAGGCAATTAAAGATAAAGAAAAATTCAACTTCTTTATTAATAAAAGAAAGTACACAACTTCGTAAACTATTACATTGTTGATCAATGATCTCAAAATAGAAATATTAAATTTCAACGGAAGTCTTATTCAAAATTGGGCAATATGCCCTTACATAAAAATTAGAAACTTTTTAAATAAAAAGAACCTAACTAATATTCATCGTCTTCATGTAATTTAATTCCCTGAAAAAAAAGGAAGGGTGAGCACACAGCCCAGTGGATCTTTCTAACATTTAAATCATTATTTCAATTCAAACAAACCAAGCATATCAAAAACTTTTGTACATTAGGCGGTTCAAACAATTTCTTGTTTTGGTTGACATTCAGACCGAAAGAGTTTGATCTCTGTGTTCCACATCGTGGGGAGAGAGAATCACTCTTGGAAACTCAAACCCCCTATATATCTATCAAGTGGGATCACTTTTTGGAATCCCAGTTCAAAATCATCAATCAAATAAAAA